>JAEIIU010052068.1:0-36943 GCA_018874675.1 Drosophila baimaii
TATATTTAAGAAACCAAACAAAAAAAACATTTTCATTTTCAAAATCGTACGAATGTAGCGTGCGACACGCTAGACTTGCCCATATACTGTATATTATCGTAGTTTTCGGATGTTTAAATTATTATTATTAATTATATAAGAAAATTATAATATTCACTATATTATATTTATAATAATATAATTAATATATTAATAATAATATAATACTCTATATACATACATATGTATATTTGCTATTTTATAGTTAATCGTAGTACAATAAACATATGTCGTAAATAATTTTACCAAATACAAAAAATAATACAACATTTTTATAAAAGCTTGTTTTTTAAAATAGCTGTCTTAATTTTTTGCTTAAATTATAAAACAAAATACATTTAATATTAAACTTTCAAATGCTCAAATTAAAAGCTGCTTGCTATAACACTCCGATAACCGTTACAGGTGGTAGCGCCCTCTATGGGCTGAGTGGAACAACAGAAGCAGCTGACAAGTACCATCTCTGAGTAAACCAACTTTGGCGGAATATTATTTTTTGAATTTATTAGTTGCATTACGTGACTTACTGAGGCTTTTTTCGTCATCTTATTTTATGATTTTAAAAATAAATCCACCAGGCAAAGGTGAAGATGCCCAACGAGGTGTAGGTTCGTAGGGAAGGTTGACTTTTTGAGGCAAACCTTCACCACAGTAAAGGCAGGTACAAAAAGGGAAGGAAGCCATCTAGCTGATATATTTCTGAATTATTCTTCAGGTAGGCAGTATTATTTATTAAATAAATTGTATGCTATAATCTTAATAAATCATTTTTTCAAGCCCTAGCTCTTTGGATTGAACTCTCAGATGAGTTAACTCATAATACCGTACAATCCACAGAACTGATAATTAAACGGATGAAGGTCGAAGTTAAGAATACCCATACATAGGCACACGGTTACTAAATATAATTAATATACATATATTTTATAATATAGTCCTTTAAGTTTGTTATACCTTTTTTTACAAATTTACTAACAACTCCCCCCCATTACTCACCCTCAGCTGATTTAATCTCTTCATAATTTAAGCCAAAAACTTGTTAAAAATGTGTTGTTTTTTTCATTCGTTATAACTAATTTTATTAATAATACATACAATTCAGCTTATAGGTACAAAGAATGCCTGCACGCAAGCTGTCATTAAGGTTGCATTCAGCTCCCGGGGAGAAGTTGAGTTAATAAGTTAATTGGTCTCGCCTCTGATTCCGACGACAATGGTATCCAATCTCAATGATGATCACAGCAACGACAACGTTGACGCGGCTCGAGTAGATCTGCGGGGATTTCGGGGGGTATCTTGGGGGGTTTTCTTGGGGTTTCCTCTTGGGGGAACTTCTATTGTACATGCATATGATTATGTCTTAAGATCTAGATTAGCGAGCAACTACTACTACTACTACTACTAGCACGACTCCTTGTTGCAGTCGACAAAGTTGCTGAACTCGGTGGCATTGGGTGGGCCCTCACTGTACAGGTAGGTCACGGGCCACAGCCGGGCGGCGGCAAAGTCACTGAGGCTCTGCAGCCCGCCAGGTCGTGGCGGATGCTGGCTGTACTCGCTGCTGGCCGAAGTCGCGGGCTGCGAGGGATGCGAGGCATGCGGATGCGGATGCTTCTGCTTCTCCTTGGCACTGGGCAGTCCCAGGTGGGAATGGGTGCCAGGCTGAGTGCCATTCTTCCCGGGGAAGTATCTATCGCTGCACTTGCGCCACTGATCGAACTCATCGCCCACAAAGCACCTGCAGGGAATACATTTAAACAAGGTTTCCCTTTAAGCTTCAGCTCTAAAACTCACCAAGGATAGTCAAAGCCTTTGCTGTAGCCGCATGGATGATCCGCCTTGCAGCAATAGTCCCAGGAGCCCACCTCAGAGGCATCTGTCTCGCAGGAGTAGAAGCCCGTGACCAGGTTCTTTTCGCAGGGACTGCTCCTTCGACACGGCTTGCCGGAGACGGTGTAATGGCGCCAGGCCACGTCGCCTTTAGCGTACAAGAAGCGAGTTTAGTGTGGTCATGAGCAGGGGGATTAGGGGTTGTGAAACCATAACGGAAACGGTAACGGTGGCATGCAAAACTGACAGTTAGTAGCTTTTTTTGAGGGGGAAGGATTCGCCTTTCTGTTATGCTGGGGGGGTGGGGAACTCTGTACATGCTTAGTAAACGTTATTTACACAAAACATTCTCCACTACAAACTATTGTACACAAAACTATAACTAATAATACACAACTAACACTAGTAACTAACTAGGGCAGGATCCTTTTGGGTTATTTACACTTGGATCGAGGTGCAACAGGTTAGTAGACTGAGTTTACCCGGTTCCCGGAAGATGTCCATGCGCCGATCGTTGTTCACCCGCGAGCCACCTATGGTGTTGACCTTGTCGCGGCAGGTCCAGTCAAAGGGATTCCAGGCAAAGAGCCAGAAATCACGCTCCTTGGTGTGCGTGTAGTGCACATCCTGCTTGAGCTCGGTTTGGTCCAGATCGGAGAGCTCACAGTTGAAGGAACTGGCATGGGAGCTGGCAAGGGGGTTTTGGAAATTAAGTAATAAAGAACGAATAAAGAAAGTTTCTGTAACTTTTGGGCTATATACTTACCCATAACTGAAGGCAAAACACTTGAAGGGCGTGGTCTCCCTGAAGCGTATGCACTCCTTCTTGCAGGCCATCTCCGAGGGCACCGATATCACCTTCTTGATGGCGGGCGGCAGCAGGCGGGCAGGTGAACCATAGCCCAAATAGCAAACTAAACAGGAAATAAAGATTTAAATCAATATAAATAAATATAAATAAAAATAAATATATAATTCCTGGCTTAATGCACTCACGTTTCTTGTGCTTTTCATCCACAATGGGCTGTATCTCGCAGCCATGACCATAGCTGGCACGCTCAAAGATATCAAAGGCTGCATCTAGAATCAAATGACGCTCCTTGTCCATATCCCTCACGGGCCAATCGCTCAACTGACAGTTATCTATCACCCCCGCATGCCTTTGCTGGCCATAACGGAAGGCAAAGGCCCGGCAGGTGAACTTGGTAGAGCGGATGCACTCCATCTCGCATTCGCCCACAGAGCGCACAGTCAGGGAATCGCGCACAATGGATTTGAAGAAGCGTGTGGCATCAATGGCGCGGAAGAAGCACTCTGCATAATAGAAATTTATATATATTATATATATCTATATCTTAAGTAAAATATCACCAAACTCACGAGCATTTCTGGGATCCGAAAGAGCTGTGCTAGGTCCCGCAGTGTCATGACGTCTTGGCGGTGGCTGCCTGCAAACATCCATGTCATCCGCCATGGAGTATATATCATAATCCCTATCTGGCTCTATGTCCACATAGTAATCCAGCATATTAATGGGTCGATCACAGAGCATGCAGTTATCCCTGCCCGCCTGGTTGTAGCGATAGCTAAAGGTGTGACAGATGAAGCTAGGACGCTGATCAGAGCACAAGCGCTCACACTCGGTGAGGGTGGGTACATTGAAGGCATGCTTCACGGCGGTCTTGTGGAGACGGAAACCCTCGCTGGTCTTGGCCGAACACTCTGGAAGGGATTAGGTAAGTTAAGAGAGAGAAAGGAGGTAGAAACTAACCCAGAATACTCACCATCCTGTCCTGGTCTTCGCGTCCACTGTTGTCTATAATCATTACGCCTTCTTGGATAATCCTCTTCATAACCCGACCCCGGATAGCTCAGCACAGAGTTGGACTCCCGATGAGGCGACCCCAGTTGGAAGTAATTAAAGTCCTGCTGATCCTTGCGTCGCTGTGACTCTGTAAGTCCCCAGTAGGAGGAAGAGGACGAGGAGGAATGCTTGCTGCTGCCACCATAAGTTCCACCATAATGCCCCCAGTTGTCCTCGCCGCCTATGAGGTAAGGCACAAACTTATTTGGCTTCTTGTAGGATCCTGGCGGAGGTGGTCCCGGTGGTCCAGCCCCATCCCGATCGAGGTAGTTGTGCGAGGGACGACTGGGCGGTCGATAGGGTGAGAAATCCGAGCCAGGACGATACGGCGGTCGGTACTTGTCAATGCGATCCGTCTCGGGACGCGGTGGCCTGTACGCCGAGCTGTCGTAGCCCGAGCTGCTGGGTAGGGTTTCCCAGCGATCCGGTCTGGAAGCGATCCCTGGTCTATAGCGCGACGGCGGATCATGGCGATCCACATAGGGATGCTCGCCGCCGCCATAGCTGCTGGGAGGCGTGTGTCCAAAGTAGCCGGAACTGGAGCCTGAGCTGGATCCAGAGCTGTGCGAGGAGAACTCATAGGAGGAGCCGGCGGAAGACGAGCTGTGGGAGGAGCCATGGTATTCCGAGGAGAAGGGCGGTCGGTGCTCGTAGGAGCCGCTCGATGGCGGTCCCGAAGGACCACGATAGTGATCCACGGCGGTGCTGATGGGCGGACGAAAGTGATCCCTGTCCCTGTCACGATCCCGATCGCCATAGCCGCCTCCTCCTCCTCCTCCTCCTCCACTGGGCTTGAAGTACACCGGCTGACTGCTCACCGGACCCTTGGAGCAATCCTGGCAAGCACTCCGACGACAGCTGCTCGGTGCATTGCGATCCCTCTCATAATAGTCGTAGTCTGGATGCCTCAGCAGATTCTCATCCCGCCTGTCCGGACTGGAGTACAGATCCATCTGGGCCAGTGGCATCTCCACCAGCTCGCAATCGCCCTGCCCATGACCCGACGGATCCAGTCGATAGTTGAAGCCTTCGCACATGAAGCGCCGCTCACGACCGCACTCCCGCATGCACTCCTCCACGCGCTCGCAGGATATGGAGCGACGCACCCAGTGTGGTGCTATCCTCTTGCCGGCCAGTACGCGACGGAAGCAGGCTGAAAAGGAGATTGGATTGGGGTTGCAGTGCCAGTTGCAGATGCTGCCTCTTACGCAATGGTGGACAGACAAAAAAAAAAAAAACAAAAACAAGAAGCGGAAAAAGATCAGGCACTCGGCGTTTGTTGTTGGGAGTCAGTGAAGCGAGGACAGAACCCAAGATCGGGGCTGGGTTGCTTCATGATGGGTCTGGTGATTGCACTTGGAAAAAAGCTAGTATATTGCAACAGGAAATTTAAGAAATTACCCAAAGGATTATCTACTTTAAGCCTTTAAGGAAAGTTCCTGCTTTTGAAAATGTGGGAGCTGAAAAACCACTTGGGAATTATAATTCTGTTAAGGGAATTCCTGCTTTATGGGTCTGTGCTTGCACTTGAAAAAAAGCAAGCATGTTGCCTTATAAAGTTCGAGGATAAGCATAAAAAAGATTATTGACTTTACCCCTTGAAGGAAAGTTAATTCATTTTTAAAAGTTGGAAGTCAAAAAGTTAGTTGGGAATTATAATCCTGGTGAGTTGTTTCTTGCATCATAAAAAATAACAAGAACTTGGCATCAGAAGATGCGAGAAAAAGCAACAAAATATTATCCCCTTCATCCTATTTAAATAGGCTACTAATTCTTGTTTTTTTTTTATTGAAGCCGAATAACCACATGGGAATTATAATCCTGGTAAATGGTTTCTTGCTTTATGAGGTCGTTGCCTGCATTTGGAAAAAGCAAGTCTTTTGTACTAGAAAATACGAGAAAAATTAAATGACTATTTAAGTGAGCTTAAGCTTGTAGAGCAAAGTAAGGCGTATTTGTTAAAGTTATTTAAAAATGAGTTATAAGCTTCACAATAAGGTGTCTCGGAAAGCATATTGGTGTCTCAGAATAATAGCTTGGGAATTATAAAGCTTGCTTTCTTCTTAAAGAAAAGGTAAAGCAATCTTATCTCTTTTCCAAGATAATTGTTTGACAACTCTTTTTAATTTCTCACTTTCAAACAAGATTTGTAATTAAATAAACTTTCAAAAAAGGGCTGTTACTTTTTTCCGAGTGCATTTATGTCTCAGTCGGTTTCTGTTTCTGTTACGGGTCGAATCGCTTTTCGCTAGCTGTGTGTTTTTTTGCGGCACATCCGCTGCCGTTTTGAGTAAATTATGTTCGAGTCATGTTGGCTGCCGTGTACTACTACATACTACTCGTACTCCATCAGAGATTATCGCCGGGGAAAATTGCCAGAGCCCACCGAGACAACGTCAAGTTTTTCACGCAGATGGAAATTATGCAAATTACATTTAATACGCACTCCAAAACGGACTTCAAGAAAGAGAGAGGTCGAGAATCTCAAGTGGAATGACCTACAACCATTCCTTCAATCCACCCTTACCCTTGGCATCCTCCACAATGATAATGGTGCTGCTGAGATCGGTGTGACGCGTAGGACTAACGAATTTGGATTCGCTGTCATGGAGGCGACAGAAAAGCAGAAGCAGCGACCAAAAAATCAGCATTTTTGTGAGTTCTTTTTTTTATATCTTTTTTTTGTTGTTGGGAGTTGATGGTTCCAAAGCGGTGATTACTCGGTATGATTACGTAATTGCTAAATTTGCGTTCTGGGCTAATTAATTTCTGTGCAATGTCAAAGCGCTTGGAACAATGGGCCAGCTGGCCATCTCGCTCGCACACAGGACACGGATGCGAGAGCACAAAACCAACACACGATTTCCGGACGCGTTCTCGCGGTTTACTCGAATTTTTGTCGGATTTTTGGATGCGACGCGCCACGCTGGCGATTCTAATCGCGAATGAACAGCGGCGTTGGTCAAGCTTGCGGTTTTATATACGGCATTAGAAAATCGCGCGCGTTTTTCGAGCTTTTACGCTTCTGAGCTGCGAGCTTTGCGCTGTCGCTGTCTCTCGGAAAACTCCCCCACTTTGGTGGATTCTTTTTTCCGGAGAGCCAGCAGCAGCCAGCAGCAGAAGCCTTGGGCTTGTGGTATAATGAGTGGCTTGTTTTTTCTTCTTCTTTTTGGTGGAAGATCTTTATCTTGGCCCGATGATTCAGTTTCAGATGAAAATACGAGGGTAGAGATCACTGGCAAGATGCGATGCTGAGATGGGAACGCAGCCAAGCGTTGCCAGACCTCGCTCAAGGATGCCGCAATGCGATATGATGCTTATTATTTCATTTCAATAAGAGCGCGGACTTAATGAGGTACTAGGAATAGTTAGTAGCTACTAGCTAGTAGCTGTCCAGGCAGTTACCCAAATAAATCATGGGCATATAAAGTGTGGAATTATAGCTGACTGTGTTTCTTAATAAGTTTCGTTTTTTTTGGTTTTCAGATCAGGGTCTGATCTATATTTTTTTAATTATTCTGCTGCTATTATTGGCGAGTTTAATTGCCTCGAAGTTTAGTATTTTGTATGTGAATAAATACACGTAAGCAGGGCATGATGCGGACAGATTTAAATATTTAAATATATTGAAAATATTATTTAAATATTTAAATATATAAAAATATTTAAATAGAAATGTACAATGCCAGTTTATATGAAGAGATGTCCCTTTTTTTGTTTTTAGGGATATCTGAGGGTTAATTGATTAGAAAACATGAAATTATACACACATTTTTAAAGTCAATAGCCCAGACAGCTAGTATTTTAAGGTTCTGTGTTAGTCTTCTAACAATTTAAGCATCAAATATAAAAGAAAAATGTAAAATACAGATTTCTATAGGTAATTGGCCTAACCTGACTATGGGTTCTAAATTCCTAAGGAATCCCTTAAGATATCTATATTTGTAATAATATCTGAATATTCCCAGCTCAGATTTTTATAGAATATATTATATTTCTTATTATATCTTTAATTTCTTAAATTTTACCCGACTATAGTTTTAATTTTATGTAAATTTATTTACCCTTGATTTTAATATTCTTGAAAAGAACCTTCCAAGAAATATATTTCTAATCATTTCTAAATAATTATATACTTCATTTTTTAATATTATGTACTTCTGACTCTTTAATATTATTATCAATAAGAATGAATATTAATTTAAATTCTTTTTAAAGCAAATTACATTTCCACAATCCCTTTCCTTATTTCAAGTTCGTTGCCTAAGTCTTTTGTAGTCCTTTTCAAGTTCCCTTCCTAAGTCTTTTGTGTTACCTTAAAAATATCATTCTTAAGCTCACTTTTCAAGTATTTTCTCAGCATTTCCCAATCAAGCCTGACCACAGATAACACAACATCGATCATTACGCTCACTCTGCAGACCCCAACTCCCTTCCTTGGCTCCCCGCCAAGCGCATTTCCGTTTCCGAGCCCAATGTCACTGCTGTCAGGCGGCGGTGGTGGCGGCGGCAGACCGGCGAACTCGAACTCGAACCACAAATGTGGGTGGTTTTCGAGTTTTTGTGTGCAGCGGCTTCGTGTTTGCATTTGCATACAATGAGCACTGCACCGCCAGAGGAGCAGCGTGCATGCCAAGTGCAGTTCCACTCCGTTCTCCGTTCTGTTCTATTCCGATCTTGCGCAAACCCCAAAAAAAAAAAAAAAAAACTTTGAAATACATATATTAGACTGGCTGCCGCGCCAAGATCGCTTCCGCCTCCAAGCCCAATCTCCTCCGAGTGTAAATTACGATCTGTCCCACGCCAAATAAAAGCGAGCTAACTAACTAACTAGCGAACACGCCACCTTAGGGAAAAAACTAAATAAAAACACACACAATTAATTGCGGCAAACGTCATCAAGTTTTTGGCATTTGAACTTGGATTTTCGTGGCACTTGCCATCGTATACATATAGTATATATTATAGGCATGGGCTTATGTCACCGCCACCACCCGCTGGGTTCATGTACTCCACACGCCCGTCACACTTGGCGAAGCCGAAAGGAAGTTGCGTCGAAATCTAAAACACAAATCGTTCTTTGATGATCTCGGGGCCTGGCAAAAATTTGTATTTAGAATTGCCATAAATCTTCTGCACTTGACAACTCAATTTCTTCTGTAAAAAAATTAAGGAGATCATAGAGTACTTGAAGATGCCAGAAAGATAACCTTGGCGGAGGTTGGGCTGTATTATATTCTTTAGGGTTTTTTTTTTTGGTAAGGTTTTTTATTTCCTTAATAAACTTGGCAGAAGAAAAGGACTATACCAAGAGCAAAAAATAAAGAAAAGATAAATTATAAGCGTCTGTCTATATACTACGTTATCACCTAAGGCTGTGAACAGGTCTGTGAAATGATTATGTTTGATTATTGGGAGAGTGACGGATCAGAATATATTTAAAACCTTTCTTTCTCTGTATTACTTTTTATAAAACTTTTCTTAATAATGCCTTCAATGATAATTTTTGATTACATACAGGGGGCTAAGTATTCTAATATCATCAAAAACGTAAGATAATATATAAAAATGACTAGTTATACTTAAGGTATTCAAAAATGATCAAAAACATAAGATAATATATATAAATACCTACTAATATATGAGAGAAGTTTTAATTAAAGTTCCTAAATATTACTTTATAATCCTTTTTTCTCTGCATATTCTTTAGTAAATAATTCTAAAGTTCAACTGCATTTCCATAAATAATTTACCAACCAAAACAAACTCCTAAGAACTCCTCCCCAGCTAACCCCTGTGGATGACCCAGTTGTTGGCCTCACATTGTTTCTCCACTTTTGGCCATTTATCAAAACTTTGGCCGCCGCATTATTTATTATACCATTTTTGGTGGGTAGGTGGTGGGTTAGTAGTTGCGCCGAGCTTTCGGATGTATATAGTATGCGAATGTGAATAATGCACCGCCCACTTCACCCGCTCCCAAAAACCAGATCCGATGAGCAGCATTATGCCAGGCTAATGGGTTTAGTTTTGTTACGCAAATAAAAGCCGGCCCGGAATGTGGGTCAATCGAGAGCGAACGAACGGCTGTCATCTGTCAGTCGGACCCAAAAAGCTAATGAGTTTTAGTTGTGCTCCCCGCCAGCTTAATTCTACATTTTAGTATCTCATTGTGGTTGCCGTTTTGTTGTTGTTGTTGTTGCTGTTGTTGCAACTCTCAAGTGACCCGTGTCATAGTCATAGCTTATTTGGTTAGCCTCAGCCCTCAGTCTTTATTGTAGGGGTTATAAGGGGTTAACTTCAGGGGGACTGAGCGAATCCATGAATTAGTTGAAGTTGAGGATGTAGGGATAGGTAGATCCTGCAGTAGTCCCACTTACCCTTCAGTTCATCCATGGGATAGCCCAGGCGATCGCGATCTCTATCTCTGTCTCCTGGCATGGGACGCTCTGTAATAATTTAAGAAAGAATTAATGAAATACTCTCAATTTCTGTATACAAAATGTATTTAAAAACTAAATACATTAATTTATTATAATTTAATTATTCAACTCACTAAAGTCATCGGGATTAAAGTAGGTGGCTATGGTCTTGTCATCCTCGTAGCCTCCATAACCATCTCCTGGACGCATGGCACTGCCATTCCTTCTCATATACTCATCCCTGGGCGGTGGTGGTGGCGGCGGTCCACCCTCATAAGGTGGCGGTGGTCTAGCCGAGGGACCATTCATGCCATAACCATCATGTGGTGGCTGCTGGGCCGGCGGATCCGGACGATTTGTGTAATCCGGACGTGGCTCTCGATGTCCATCATAGCTGGGACTGGGTCGGGGTCCATAAGAAGGCGGCGTGGAGCTGTCATAAGGACGTGGTGGCGGTGGCGGTCCCGGAGGATACTCCGGACGATCGGCAGTGGGCCTGGGTAGAGGCCTGCCCGCATAGCTGGGTCTCTCCTCCGAAGAACCACCCGAAGGCCTCAGGGTAGGCGGCGGAGTGTATCTCTCCGGCGAGCCATAGCTATAGCCATTGCCATAGCCCAAGCCAAAGATGGGTCTAGGCGGGCCATGTGGCGTGGGTCGTACCCCATCATCCTCCGCGTGATCCACCGGGCCATAGTGCGGGCGATAGCGTTCATCCACCTCGGGAGCATTGGCAGCATAGCCGCCTGGGATGTAGACCTCGTCGTTGGGCGAGGGATAGTTGTTCTCGTAGAGCGTGGGATACTTGTACAAAGGATACAGATCATGGGAGAAGTACAGGCGATCTCCCACACCCGGAGCCGGTCCCAGCGAGGAGAGAGGAGGCGGCGGAGGACCACCGCCACCACCATCCGTGTGCGGAGTGGGATTCACCACCAGCACCGGGGTATTGCCCACGTCCAGCGGTCGATTGGGCAAATCCACGGGCGTTGGACCCGCCGAAATGGGACTGGGACCCGGGACGGGCTGGAGGCCGGGGCCAATCGAGTTGTCGCTCAAATCGAAGCAGTTCGTCTTGCGCGTGTACAGATCAAAGTCGGGATCGAAAATCACGCCCCCCGGCCGCCCGCCGCCCGCGCCGGAGCCATACTGCTCCGACGACAACTGACAAGTGCCGTTTCCGCGTCGATGAACACTGCAACAAAAAAGTGCAAACACACACACACAGAAAATTAACGAAAAAGATACATAAGATTGGGATTGGGTGGAAATTGGGCAATTAATTGGCCAACTGACAGCCCGAGGAGAAGACTCACCCGAACGAGATCGCCTGACACTTCTCGCCCGCCTGCAGGCACTTCTCCTTGCACATCTTCAGCGAGTTGGTGTCTTCGGTGCGGAAGGTCTTCTCAAATGGCAGCATCGCCTCCAGCGCGATCCGCTCGAAGCAGTCTGTGTCGATGAGGCAGAGAAGCAGAGATTGGGCATTGGGTATTACAAAAGGTTTTTCGCCTGACAGTTGGGCAATGAATGCAGTCACAGTCCCCGCCCCCTCCCTCCTCCCAGGTAACCATTGCGTCACCGCACTTGCACTTTCAAGGCCACCTCCGGCCGATGGTGGTGGTGGCAGTGCTCCACTTCGTCCACTCCACTCCACTCCACGCCACACACTCTACGGTAGGTTAGTTTTATTGACTCTGCAATTGTCTCTGTTGTCCAATTGTTAGCCGGCTTTGTTCTCCATTCGAATTTGAATTTTATTAACTTTGCGTGCTGCTGCCAGGTGAGGCATTAACCCATCGGGGCAACCATATAATTCTGTGTGTTTCTTTCCTTTTTTGTCAGTGCATGAATAATTCAAAAAGGTCAAGCTGGAAACAAAACACACCATCGGCCATGCTTGATGGATTGGCCCCCAGCCTATGGTTATTAGATGGGCCTGATCTTTTCCAAAGAAATTACCTCATTTAGAATATATTTCCTATGTTATGGTAATTAATCTAATTCAGGTAATATTAACAAAATAATACCAAGTACACTTTTGGTAAAAACTTGGCAACAAAAAAGAGATTAATGATCTCGCCAAATAAATATTCTAATCTCTTTTTTATTTTAATTTAATTTACATTATTGTAAGCCCAGGTCAAGGTCTGTCTCTGTATGTATATAAATATAGGAGATTGTTTTATATCATGTATGGATAATTATGAGCACGAATGTACAATATTTGAATCAAAAAATTAAAATAGAAAAATGTAATAATGTTCTAAGGAAAATTATGACAGAGAATTTAAAGAAATTAAGAAAAACCTTAAAAAGAAAGATAGATATTGCGTTATATCTTTTATGGACTTCCAACTGAAAGCCCTAAAAGCTATGTCTTTGGATCTACAATTAAGTATATTAAGAATTTTTAGAAGCAAAAATAAATAAAATACAAAAATTACAAAGAAAAATTTTATAATCGAAGATGTAGTATATTTTAATCAAGATATATTTCTTAACAGCAAAAAGGGGAAGTCAATATATAATTGTAATTATATAGATGAGCTTCTTATGCACATACTTTTACCCAAGAAACGTACAATTCTGTCTATTAAACCACCCAAACTTATAAAGATTAATAAAAAAGACTCAGCTTTATTTAAAAGTTCATTTAATGGCTTATTGTAAAAATGTTCACAAATTCCTGAAGCTCATACAAGTAGAGTTCTCGCAAAAAGCCATAAACTGATCTTAACGACCAATTGTTGTTGTTAAATGTTGTTAATTAACACATTATCTGTATGTAAATGTGAATAAATGACAAATTGGAGAATAAATAGCAAATTACAGAATTTTTTTTTATGTTAATAAAAAAGAATTCTAAATTTGATATAAAATACATAATAAGCAATGGTCGAGGGCATCCATTATAGAAAAAAAATTACACCTTTTTATACAAACTTTTTTTCAGAGCAAATTGTGCCAATAATAATAGACTGAATATTTTCATTTGGGTTTATGATTTTTTGTGAAAACATTATAACAATAAATAGCTCAAAACCATCGTATTTCTATATCATTTTAGTGAAAATAAGGGCAATGTAGTTATTAAATATGGCAGTTCCTATTCCTATGTTATAAAAAGGATAACCTGGAAGAACCAGGAAATAAGAGTGCCAAATAAATTAATTTCTCTTTCTTGGTAAGAATTTTATCTAGTAAAAACAAGGATACTGTATGAAAGCAGTATCTCTTTATATCATTTAAAAATTATATATAAACTGTAACTCTTTATGTGATAAAACAAGATATATAGACCCCATTGATGATTCCGACACTCCCAGGCCACACTAAGGGTTTACTGCTATTACCACCCAGATCTAATGATAATATATATATATAATGGCTCCCCCCGGGCCTTCCCATTATCTTTCACTTACCATTGCGTGCGGAAACCAATTGATTGTCGACTGTCAGAGCCCATGTGCTGGAATGCCACAGGCCGAGCAGGTGAAATGCGAGCAGCAGACGCAGTATCCCCTGCCTGTTATCGCTAATCGCGATCATTCTCGCGTCGATATCCGATAGCCAAAATGCCGACTACCGCTGCTGATGCTTTCTTTTAGATTTTTGCTCTCACTTAAGTGGCTTTTTTTCGGCACTTCCCTTGCACATTATCGGCGGTTTCACTGGGTTTTATTATATTTCTTTTTTTTCTTTGGCTTATAAGCCCGAAGATTTGCTCGAGGCACCGACGGGATGGAGGCGAGATTGCGAACTGAGCGTCGGAGATCAGCTCGAGGCGCGTAGAAACCTTCTTCTTCTTCGTCTTTCTTCCGCCTTTCTTCGCAGTCGCGTGTGTGTTTCTTTTTGCTTTTTCTTTATATATATTTTTTTTGTTGTTTCTGGCTTTCGCGTTACGATTCGCTACTTTTCACATTCTTTTCACCGTTAATTATGTTGCCAAAATATGCAGATCATTAAAAATAAGCCAAGATCAGCTTGTTTTTTTATTTACGGGCTCGCTTTCTGCGAAGATTCTGCGGTTTGCGGAAGAGACTCTACATAATTATGAATGAGGAATGGGTGTAACTGCGAGTGGAAGCAAGACAGAGAGAGTCAATAACCTGACCAAGCCAACCAAGCGCTACGGATTTGGTTTGGGGAACTGAACCTTCTTAGATACTGTGACTATGACGTCAGAGTTCACTGCACACACACACACACACAAACACACACTCACGGAGTGGAGAAGGTGCCTGTGACCTTTCGACCAACAGTTTGCGGAGTTGTCCGATAATTAAAAACTCGAATGACAAAGTGCTCATCAATGCGTAAATCCAGCAATGCCAGAGAAGGTACGAAAAAAAAACCCAAAAATAACAATAATAGCTAATTTTTTTGTATAGTTTTTTAAGCAGACTTGGGAAAGAATTTTGATGATTAATAAAAAAGAAAAACAGAGAGGCAAAAGAACAATTCTGGGCATAAAAATAAAATAACTTTTATGGAGACTTTCTTCTATTTTTGGGAACTTCAGAAGAGAGATAGAAAGAGATTCAGGGCAGGGAAATTAAGCAGGGAAATTAAGCTGGGAAATGTAGCGAATATAACGGCAGTTCGTTGCGCTTTGACACTTTTGCGAATCTCCACAAAAATCTCCACAATTTCGGCTAATGACAAGAAAGTCAGTCTGTCACACACACGCACACCTAATTTCAATTTACTTTTGTATTAACTCTTTTCTTTTTTAGTTTCTTGTTTTTTTGGCGTTGATTTGGTTTTGTTTTTCTATTTTATTTTATTTGAATTTTCTATTTGTTGCTTTTTGGGGCTCGTCTCGTTCGGTTGGGCTGCGTCGCGCACTCGACGCCGATCCGCACTCGCTAAACAATTGAAACTGAATAAAAATTCTGATTTAGTTGTGTTCGAAACTCATCGGAAGAGCAGAAAGCGGCGCAGACGCGACAGTGCTGCGGCAGAGCCGCGGACCGAGGCAGAGGCACAGGCAGCGGCGCCGCGACAGCTAAGCATCTCTCTCTTCCTAAATTGTTGGGTTGCTACACTGAGAAAAATAATTAGGAACCAGGAAGAAATAATTAGGGAATTTATTTGCTGTTAGCTGGCACATAGAAGACATCTAAAATGGAACTCAAAGCCTTTGTTTTTAATTGTTTATTATCTGTTTTTTTAAACGTAACCAAGAAACTTAATATATAATAAATACTTTTCTTTTAACCGACATAATTTTACAGTTATTTTTAATACTTATCCTTATAATTTTATTTATAATATTTAAAGAACACGAAAATCTCATTTATTAAATATTTATAAGCATCGTATAACAAAACATATTATCCGTAATCTTTGAATTTTCTTTTCAAACATAAAATAACAAAAAATAAATATTAATAATAAACAATAATAATGATATAAAACATAATACAAATAAATAGTATTAATAAATATTATTAAAAAACAGTTATTATACAGTTTTTAACTAACTCTTATCATTTCTGTCGTATACTTATGGCTTATAATATTATTTTAAATTTAAATATTTAAAAATCAAAATGGAACCTGAACTTAAAAATAAGATTTATATATTAGACATGTATTAAAGGTATTTACTTATCTAAAAATATATTTTCATCTTATTAAAAATAGAAATACAACTTCTATGCATTTTTTTAAGAACAGAAAAATAATAAAATATTAATAAGGTCTTTATTAGATATGTAGAAATACTTTTAGAAACTTACTAACTGTTACATTGATTCGTTAAATATTTGGCCTAAATAAATTATCATTATTTAGGCAAATTGCATGTTTTACCTATATAATTGTTAAGCATTAAAAATAGTTCCATAAACAACATTCTCCCTTACTTTATTCTATCTAATTTTGCTTTAAAGTTTTCGATTGTCCAAAATATATTTAATTTAATCGTAAATAAAAACAAAATATTAAAGAAAATCTTGTATAGCTAATTACCCTCCGATTTTAGTAATTTTCTTCATTTTTGTGCCAGTGTAATATAGTTGTTGTTTATTTAGATGGTAGCTCAGGTGAGCCAGTGCCGGGCGTGAGGTGTTTAGGGCGAGGGTGTGAGGTGCTGCTGGGAGGCGCGCTGGAGCTTGGCTCTGCAGAGATCGTCATCATCATTATCATCATTAGCAGTGCCCACGCTGCGTCCACTTGAGACACGCGGCGAGGGGAGGTGGAAGAAGGGGAGGAGGGGAGGCGGGGCTTCCGAGGAGCGAAAAGAGCTACTTGGGAGGTTTGTCCGATTTTCCCTGATAGCTGGCAATGACTCTCGAAAATTGTTTGAAACGAAATTGTTACAGGGAAAATTTTGAACTAAAGTTAAGGGAATAGTTAATGCCCTTTTTTTAGTTACAAAATATGCTAGTTCCCTTTTACGAAACTTAATTAAATGTAATATAATTCTGATTAAGGAAGGAGAGTTTTTCTTTAAAAGAAATAGAACGTTCCTTTATTGAAATTGATTATTATTTGTATAAATATTTGTTTAAATATAATTAACGATATGTTTCCATCATAGTGGGTACAGTAATTATTATTTTTTGCCTTCCTAATAAAAAGTATTAAAAAGTTTATGGTCAATAAAAACATTGCACATTTTGGAGTACATAAAAATGCCGCAATTGGATTTTCTTTTTTAGCAAAACGTAAATAAAAACGCAATTAAACAGGCTAATAAACAGGATATACATATATTATTTTTTATAGATTAATTTAATCCCCTAGCCCATATACCCCTCAAAGTATATTCATCGGCTTTGCGTGATTATTGCTTGTGTTTCTTATGTGTGTTTCTCTTGATGCAATTAGAGACAGAGAACTCTTGGCTAGAAGACGGGAATTAGTGGAGCAATCGAATCAGAACCGAAACCCCAGCTAAAGAATCCAAGAAATCCAAGTCCGGAGATTCGGAGTTTCGGAGAGTTTTCTTTCCGCCTTGCTGACCGCGCTAAGCGGTGTGAAATTCAAATTTAACGGACAGCCAGCAAGCTGCCCACGAGTGCAGTTGGGGTTTTTATTTTTTAACTCAAGCGTTAATTCGAGCTAGTTTTTGTAAAAAGCTCGAAAAAGAGATTTTCGAAAGATGGGGAAACCCATCCATGGTGATGATGATGGGAGGGGAGTTGGGTGGCTGGCCGGGGAAGGTGCATAATTGGCGACACCTTTAAGTGCCGACCTTGTCATGCTCGCTGGCGTCGTCTAATTCAGGCCGGGGTTGTTCTTCATCAGCGCGCCTCGCCGTCGAGACTCCGAAATCCGAAATCTGCCCGGCGCATGCGCAACGTCGCCGCAGTCTCAGTCGCAGCTGGCGTCGATTGTGGCAGCGACAGGAGATTGGACCCCGATTCGGAATCTAATTCGAACTCAGACTGAGATTCGGAGCTAGATTCGGAGTTGGATTCGCTGAAGGCACAGATGAGCTCATCTTGGAAGCTAATTTGCATATCAGGAACTCTGAGGAATTCTAAGTCACAAGCTGAGGTTACGCCCCTTTGGTGCCAGTCATCGGAGAGTTTTTGGGGCTTGCCAAAAGTATAATTAAAACGAAATATTTGCTACTGATTTGCATATTGCAAAAGGGGGAAGAATTAAGTATTAACTCCTTTAATTAATTGCTTGACTAATTGCTTTATTTTTGGGTTAATATATCTATTAATTTCCATTTAAGGAATATTCAAAAACAGACGGTTGTTCTTAAAAAAGAACTGCTCAAAAACAGTGAGAAATATTTATAAATATAGTTCTTTATTGTTAATTAATGGCTTGACAAATTGAGCTAATTTTGAATAAATAAATCTGTAAGGTAGTATTTAAAAAATATTAAACGTTACGAGGTTCTTCTTTTTAAAAAATGTTCAAAAAGGTTTGATAAATAATTATTTAAACGAACAAATTTCTAGTGATTTACATATCAAAGAAAATGGAAGAGTTAACTAACCACTTCTTGGATTAATTGCTTGACAAATTGCCTAATTTTTGGGTTAATAAATTTTCCTTTTAGTACTTAGGAAATATATAAAGTTGCGAGGCTCTTCTTAATAGAAAAAATGCTTCGAAAATAAAATAAAATAAATAAATAAATAAAAAATAAAAATAATTAATTCATTACTATGACCTTTGCCATTATATCAAAGGGGAATATATGTTTTCTTACCTTCAATTTCCCAAAAACTACCAGGGATCTGCTTCAGTTCCTATAAATGTTGTCTTTTAAAGATTCCTGAAAAAAAGGTTTAAAACCCAATTAGGTCAAAGTAGTTCTTCAAAATTAAAAATAGTTTATATTTATTATTATGTCTCCCTCCTAACAGTGGCACCTTCTCCCCAAGCGGGTCAAGTCTGCCCTGTCAAAGCGCCAACACTCAAATGGCCAAAAAATAGAAGCCTTGCTGCCTGGCATTGCACAATTATTGGTTTTGGGGGCTGCTCCACATATCCGATATACATATGGCTTACAATATAGAGTGTTTGGCTTGGCACTTGTCCCTCGACCCTATCGTAGTCCCAAATCGCAAAAACGCATCAAAATTCATCCAACCACGATCGCACGCTCTTGGCCTGCCAAGTGGGTGAGGCTCGCAGTGGAAGTTGACCACGTCTCTAGCGGGTATCTGCGTGGAAATTTCAATTCAGTTTCTGTTTTTTTTTTTTGGCGGTGTCTCTAAAAATGCAGAGATCGATGGCGACCCAATCGACGCAGAAAATCCAAGCCTCCTCCTCGGCTGGCGTCATGTAATCCGCATCGATTGGGTAAACGACTTCGGCGTGGCTCAGGTCGCATAAATCGTGGTCGAAAAGCTGATGATTGGCAGTTGTGGGCCAGCAGGAAGCCTGCTAGTGATAACACGTACCAAAGTCGTACATCCAATGCGGCTTAGACGTATGGATATGCAAATTCAAGGGAAGGCGGCTTTATAAAAATAATTCATGCTCGGCGGAAGATGAAAGTATAATGATAACTGGAAAAGTATAGTATTTCTTGATATTTTCTAGTACTTTCTATGGAGTTTTTTATTCCAGCTAAACATAAACAGAACTAGTTTTTTTTAAATATTCATTTGTTTAGGTTTTTCTATATTAAAAACCAAAATATTTATATTTTACAATAAAAAAACATAACTTATGGGCTTTTAAAACCTTTGACTGGCAAATGGTCTTGTCTTCAAAGGCTTAAGCCCGAATGCATATAGTGCTTACCAATTTTTCTCGATTACACGATTACCTATCCCGCTTACCAATTTTTTTGGCCACCGTTTAACTACCATTCACTTAGCATTTCATGCCTTTTAAGGGCCTAGTCTGGCTAATAGCTCATTATTCACTTAACAACCATGCTTATTTAATTAGCAATATTACAAAAAAAGCAACTAATTTCCAGTAATGCAATAATAGATTACAAGCCCAAGATTACGTTTTGAGAAAAGAGAACTCTGCGGCTGTAACTCAAGTATTTACACTCGTAAGCTTGAATTATGAGGCATTTATATGATATCAATCGGGTTTGGTTTTATCACAAAACGATTTGTCCGGCGCTCCAGCGATTTATGTCCCGTCATGTTAAGTCAATTGACTGATCAGCCGGCCATGTTCCGCCGTCCAATTAGATAGCATTGGTCTGTGGCCATATCGTTTGGCTATATATAAAGTTATATCTGCATAACGACGAGCACTTGGCGTGTTTTACATCATGTTGGTGCTGAGTAAGCCAGTGGGTCTGCCACTGAGTCTCTGTGTGTGAGGCGGAGTGTGTTGGTTGGAGTGGCCAGCTGTTCGGTTTTGGTTAAATGACAGATCCTATTACACAGGGAGAAATATAGAGTACTAACAGCTGAAAAATCTAGTAGCTATAGCTCATATTTAAGCTGTAACTTAACTCTCTAAAATGAAGTGTACAAAAATTAATATTGTACTAAATGGGAGACAATATGTTTATGTTTACCGTATTATCATGTGCTTGTGTGTGACCAATCACTCTCTTGCTTTATCTTTTATGCTTTGCCTGCAATGTAACGGATCAGTAGGGAGCGAGAGAGTTTTTTTAGCAGCTCTCTGAGAGAGCTTTCCATGATTATTTACCAATTACAGTTAAACGGAAGAAACAGAAATACAAAATACTGATAAGCTTCGAGAGAGGCTCTACCTTTATTCTTAGGTGCGGAACCCAAAGAATATTTTATATTTAATATAATAAATAATTAAATATGATATAATTATAATAATGAGATAAGTATCTTAAGGCAGTCTTAGGACTTCTGAGACTTTAAGGGCTCTAAACTATACGAATTATCAATAATACAAAAATCATTATATTTCTATTATATTTTGCATGTATATTTCTATATTATATTTCATATCTTACTCCATACCTTTATTTGTATTTTATTGTTTTTATAAAAAAAATATACCTTTAATGATAAGATCTAAAAGAGAGGATTATAAATACTTGAAGTTAATTATAAAAACCTTAAAAATCGTTGTAATTAACTTCAAGTACCTAAAATCCCATCTTTCAGATCTCATATCTCCCCGTGTATTTTTCGTACCCGGTCCGAGTGTTTTTAGTGTGTGGTCCACATTCATAGAAATCAAAACTCACCTAGCAGGAAGTATTTTTGCATGCACAGATCTCGGGATCCCGATCCGCAACCGATTCGCGAGCGCGTTCGCAGAAAGCGAAAGTAATCATCAGCGCAGTGCCAGCGGCGGATTATTGTTTTGTTTTGTTTTTTTTTTTTCGTTTGCCTACGGACACGCATGGTTCGGAGGCAATAGGGGGGGCGTGGCAGCCGGCAGCCATGGCATATTTATCACACAAACAAATATCCATTATGCAATTTGGCTTGTCTAAAACGAGCAATTTGCCGCAAATGCAATAACATCCCGGTGAGCTGGAGCTAAGTTGGAGCCGCGGCTGGCAGGGGCAGGATGTCAGTTGGTGCGCCCTCAAACGCAGAAAAAGCATACTGGCCTACTTATACACCCATAAACGCAGAAAAAAAAAAAGAAAATAGTAAAGAGATAGTGATAGTTTAACCCATTACAGGCTGGCCATATATGGTTAAGTTAAGTTAAGTTCAGTTGGTAAGCTGTAAATACTTGGGGTTGCTTACCAAATTTAATTAAATAAAATGACAAAGACGCTTATACATTGCCTTAATTAAATATTGTATATACCAAAGATCTATAAAATATTTCTTTTGTATTATTAACCATAAGAATAGCTAGAAAATCATGCATCCGCAAACATTTACTTTTTGAAATTTAAGCAATAATAATCCCAGTTAAAACCCATTTATTATCCGCTTGGCTAATTGTTTGGAATTGCCAAGTAATTAATTTCACAAATAACTTAAGTAACTAACTAACACCAACACTAACTAAATACGAGTTGAAATGGGAGCCTAGTGCTTATGTTTTATATACCTTTAATTCAGAAAAAAGTTTATAAATTATTCATAACAATAAAAGAGATATGGGTTAAACTCTTGAGCTCTCTTAACACTCGATTTAACAGCAACTTGCCACAACCAGTTGCAACCGCAGCAGCTGGCTGACTGCCTGGCTGACTGGCTGGCTGGCTGACTGGCGTAGCTAATGTTATGTCAGGGGCATTATAGAATCGAACGAAAACCCACTCAAAATCAAAATCAAATTCCAAATCAAAATCGAATTTCTGTAAAATCGTGTGATGCATGGCTTGATTAGCGCCACACATCGCTTGTGTTACTGTTAAGTAATTGCCCGAAATGCGTTTTATTGCAAATTTACGGTGTACGTGTCGTGATTTTGTTTTATTTTATTTCCCTTTTTTCTCTCTCTGGTGTACATCATCGCACTCCTGTAATTCCAACGCTGACCCATATTAATTGACACCACCATCGCCGACGACAGTCGCCGAAGAAAACCCGTTCAAGGTCGTTCGGTGGAGATGTCTTCGTCGTGATATGGAAGGGCCAGAAATTTTGGATTGTTTTTGTCTTTTTTTTTTTGGATTAGCGTGACAACTTTGTCTTGGCTCACGTTCACTTTTTTTGCGGCAGCGACCTGCGGAAGGCCGCTAAGTGATCCATTCAGCAATGATATATGTGCTACTTGGTCAGTCACTTGGAATGATTTTAGCCCCACTCCTCGCTCCTCGTTGTCTGGCGATTATGATTATGAAATTAATGTAATTTGTGTTGTATTACACAAAGCAGCGATCTGCACTGCCGCAAAGTCAAAGTTCGATTGACTGCGTCATAAGACAACTGAAGCATGGACCTGAGAGTGCACTGCGAGAAAGAGAGTATCATGAGAGATATTTTAGTTACTTAAATACTGAACAAAAATACAGGAATATAAGTAGATCTTAGGAAACGGTAAAAGGTTATGAAAGAGATATATATTTAATTATTTTAATTGCTTAGAAAATGAAAAAAATATATAGGAATATTAGTAGATCTTTGTAAATTGTAAAATATAAAGAAAGAAAGCTATGAAAATATTTATTAAGTTATGTTAGCTACAAAAGTTATGTTAGTTACAAAATCTTGAGAAATTGTAATATGTTAAGAAAGAAAGCAATGAAAACATACATATATTATCCATTTAAAGGTTTTTTAGTGACTTCAAAAATCCATAAAAAAGAAAGCAATGTAAATGTATCTTAGGAAATTGCAAAAAGCTCATAAAGAATGAAATTATAATGTATGTAAAGTATATTACATTAGCTTAGTGACTTAAAAACTTATAAATAAAAAGAACCCAATATAAATGGATCTTAGGAAATTATAAATTGCTTATGAAAAGGGGGGAAAATGTATTAATATATATTATCTTAGAGCCTAAAAAAAACAAGCAAAATATAAATAAATGTTAGAAATTTTTAATATGCTTAAAAGTATTACAAATTTGGTTAAGACATTGTTGAAAAGTGAACTTAGAAAGTAAAAATATATTTTTTCAGCACTTTTCTACTATTAAACATTTAGAGAACAATATTTTTTACAAGAACAGAACAGAACCAAAAATTTGCGTATATTTTTATAAATATTTTTCTCTTACACTTACTGAATTGAATGTTTTTTTTTAGATTTTTAAAAAATACAAAATAGAATAGGATAGACTTATTTAATCAATTAAAAATACAAATAAAAGAAACTAGCTATACTCATACTTTTTTAATTACCCTAAACTTGATAATTATAAGCTTTAAAATAAAATAGAAATTATTTACTTAATACTTAATACTCAAAATTAATACTTAATACAAAAGCCATAATATAAAACGTTGCTGTTACAATTTCCCCCAATTTCTCCCCATGTAGCCATACCCCCTTTCGGCCAACCGATGGGTCTTAACCCCGATGAGTGGTAAACAGAAGCCACCGGAGGAGTCAACCGCATGTACACACATTTATTAACATGGCCAACAGCGGTTCACGTCCACTGTTATGGTTATTGTCGCTTTGCTGTTGCCTTTTTCTGTTGTTTTCGCTGACTGTTGCTGTTGATTGGTTGGCGTTGCTGTTGCCATATTGCTGCTGTTGTTGTTGCTGCGTTTGTTGCCAATGTTGCTGTTGCTGTTGCTATAGCCGCTGCAACGAAGCTCACGTCTTTCTTGTGCAGCGCCGTCGACTCTTGGCGAAAAATCGCTGCTAGCGCCGGGTATAAAACGGATGAGTCGCAGCCTGTAGTTATCAGTCACCACCTGACAGTGCTCCGGTTTTAATATTTGATTTGTACAGAGAAAAATCAGCCCACAATGTCCGCCCTGAAAGCCTTCGTAAGTGCGGGAAGGATATCGGTGTTAAGAAAAAGTGTTAAAAACCGCTTGGAAAATAATCCACCTGTAGCTGAAAAAATATTCAATTCAAGTGGATTTTTGTGTTCAAATAACTAAATAAAAAATATATAACATAAATAATAAATTAATAAAACTGAATAAATAATAATAACATAATTACTAAGTAAATAAATAAATAATATATAATATAACGTATAATATATAACACTTATAAAATAAATATAAAACAAAGAAAACAAATCATTCAAAAAAAAACAAGGGATTGGAAAACATACTCTTTTAAATTACACGAAATTTCTAAAAATTAAAAAACTAATCAACTGACATTTGGGATTTATTAAAACAATTTTACTTGAACTAAAAAAAGTTAAAAATATCAATATAAATAAAACTAACCACTTTATGGATTTAGTTATTAATTAAATAAGATCCTAGATTCTGCATCGATTAAAAAATGCCATTTATCAGAAATTAGGTTTTAATATAAAGATTTATTAATTGTATACATTTTTGTATAAATTATAGTTCTTACTATGTATTTCTTCATTAAAGAAAATAATTTTCTTTAACTATACATGAAATTTAAATTTCATTTTAATTTAAAACGTGGACACGAAATTTGTAAATTAATTGATACCAAGCCTTAACTTCTTTTATAAATGTTTATGTTTTAATGACATACATATTTCTTAACCCAACACAAAAATAATCTTCTGCAAATATAAAGGAACTTATAAACTTTACAAACCATTTTTAAATTAATTCTTGTGGCAAGCAAATTCATATTCTAATAATATTTAATTTAGAAATTGTTTTAATTAATAGTAGTTTCATTTACACATTGTTTATATGTATATATAAAATTCCTGGCGAAATTCCTTGAAACAGTAATTAATCCAAAAATAGATTAAACACCTAAAAAGCACCTTTAGCACTCCTAATTTATTGACTTCCCAGACTTTACTGCTTTAAAATACCTAACCGCACACCTTAAATGAATACCAACCGCAGTTATCCAGCTCAGTGCACATTAAACTTAATTATATATATTAATTTGTGGCTCTCAAAATCGGATCTAAACACTTCCTTATCCTCCTTTCAGATCTTCGTGGCCCTCTTTGCCATGGCCTACTGCGCCCCCCATCCCGGCTTCTTTGGCAAACAGTAAGTAGCATGAGTATATGAGTATATCTCCCACCGATCTCCGGCACCTGAACTGATCCATAAATAACCCAAGCGAATCGATAAAAATGCCCATTTCCCGCTTTATGCTAAGCTAACGAGCGGTCGCATGGCTTTTTAAACGCTGAGCGATTGAGCCGAGAGCTAGCTGGGATATATATAAAATATGCGATCGAATTGAGCAATCAAAACGCTCGCTCGCACCACTTAGATTGGCGGCGGCGGCGGCCCGTTCCAATCGCAGTCTCTATCATTGAACTTAGCCGATCTTGGCTCCGACAGCTAGCCGCTCAGGAATTTCACAGGCTACGCCGACTGCGACTGCGACTGGCATTTAATTCATTGTAATGTGCGCATAATTGTCCGACTAATTGCCAATTCCGATTGGCTGCCAAGACACCGTCGTTGAGTTCAACTAACTGATTAGCTAATATGCCACACAACACACACACACTCGAGTGCTTTTGGCTGCCAATAATCTGACCGATTTCACTTTTCCCATCCACATCCACAGTGAGCACCACACCATCCACGTGCCCTACAAGGTGCACACCGTCCATCATCATCATGTCCAGAAAATCCATGTGCCGGTGGTGAAGCACGTTCCGGTGCCCATCTACAAGGAGGTTCCGGTCCATCATGTCCATCACGAAGAGGTTCCTGTGCCCGTGCATCATGTCCATCACGAGGAGGTGCCCATCCATCATGTCTTCGATGACCATCACGATCATCATGGCTGGAGCTCTCACCACGGACACGGCTGGCTGTAAGGAGATCACTTACAGGTTGACAGTCTGAAGACCCACCCACACACACACACTCAGTAAATCAATGAAAATCCAGCCTGTAAATATTGTACAATGCTTAAGTTAATGAATGTAAATAAATTCACAATTCGACTGTATACAGAAACAAACTAGAGGTGTTCTTTTATTATTCAAAAAATTCTTTATTTAAAGTTATTAAGTTTAGTTTAGTTTAGTTAAAAAAGAAAAAACTAACTTGCATTAATCGTAGATATTCAACAGCTTTAAAAAGACTTGAGGAGAAGACCTTTGCCAAAAATACATAAAATTGCGAGAATTCGAAAACAAGAAACAGACTAAGATTAAAAGCTGTTTCAGAAGAGAGCCACTCCTTCTTCATCAGTATCCAAGTCAACTAAGTTCAGTATTTAGCGTTAATATTATCAGCATTTCACTTAGAGCCCATTGGGAATTTAAATTCAACTTAAGCAGTAAAAAATCTTTAAAAAATTAAGAAAATAGTTGTCTTACTATTTTTAATTAAATCCTTAAACATTTAAAACAATGGTTCGCAAGATAACACTCCCATATCAAAGTTGTTTTTGTCTTTTTAAGAAACTGAGATGAGAACAAAAATAGCTAAAGGGTTCTCCAATATGAAATTATATACATAGCTTTGAATATAAAAACGACAATTTTTTTACGCTTTGTATTTTGTTAAATTTTATTATTAGTAAAATTCCTAACTCTACAAGTCTGGGACTTATAAATTAGAGCGCTACTCACATTTAACTCTAAACAAAAGGGTTAGCTTTTAAGTTACAAGGTGACATCACTAATTCTTTCGTTCTCTTTTGTGCACACAATACGCGTGGCTGCAGATTTCAATTTAAAATCATTTAAAAATTTCTTGTTCCTGTTAAAACACTGAATTCATTTTTAATTTCGTTGAATCTGGGAACAAATCAGACAATATTTAAAAAGCATTGTGCATCCTCTGCCATTCATACCATAAGGTGAGAAGAAGGCCAATTCACAATTCTTCGGAGTTCGTAGTTCAAAAGCGGCTCTTTTTGTGCCATGTCATCACAATCTTCAACTGGCACCCGTTACCTTTATGTATATATTTCTGTATAATATTAACAATGATAACCAACTCTTTTATTAATGTACAAATGGGAAAGTCCCTTGAAGTAATTGGTTTCAAAAACTACATCATATTTCCACGAAATAATATAATAATTGCAACCCAAAATGAAAATGGAGCAATGCCATATTGATTATAATTATAAATCGAATGAAATTTCGATTGCACGCACCGAACAGGTAAATAATTGCACGGGAATGTGATAGTTTCGATTGGATCATTGCTCCATTAGTTAATACTTATGGCAAAAGCCTGTAATTTGCAGTTGCACTTGACCTTGGGGGCTGTGCAACCCGAAGGCGGCAATTAAGCCGAAGTTTTGCAAGAACGACTTTCACAAAGCACACTCACTCGACCAGCTCCAACTGAGGTCGACTGGCTGTCCGCTCCGCTCCCTTCTAGCTGATCCGAACTGGTCCAATCACTCCACTCCTGGCCTGGCCTGGCCTGGCCCACGTAATGCATGTAAGTCAGGGGCGTGGCAGGGCACATTCTCGTGGCATGATCATTGAGCGGAGCATGTTTAAAACTAGTCCCACACTTGCAGTTCCTAGTTCAACACGTTTAAAACTGGTCCTAAAACAACGCGGAATTCTTAATTAATTGAAATCTTTACAAGTTCTTACTTCCTTCAAGGATTTTTAGGGATTTTTGCAAGGATTTATGTATCTCTTTCCTTTTCCCTGGCATATTCCATTAAATATTTCAAGTAATTCAATTAATTAAAGCATCAATTCTATAAATAGTTTTAAGAACCCCCTAATTTCTCTCTAAATATATTAAAAAAACATATTAATTTTTTACCAACATTTAGCATTTATTCGGCGCCAACAACAAAGAAGAATTTCAAATTAATGTTCACTAATTGAGAACCTGGGGAAACTTGGGGCGGGGGATAATATTCAGAGGAAGCTGCGAGGTGGAACCGCAGGCCGCAGCCGCCTTAGTGGCAGTACGGGAAGTTGGGGCACTCATGGGGCGACACACCAGCGGGATACAGACGCTCCGTCCAGCCCGGCAGTGGGGGAGCAGCCACCGGGGCACCGGCATGTCCGGCATTCACATCGCAGTACGGATAGTTGGGACAGGTCTGAGGATTGATGCCAGCCGGATACTTATCACCGCCGGCCGCCGGAGCGGGAGCAGCGTTCCACGAGGGCTGTGCCTGCCACTGGGGCTGAGGCTGAGGGTTCCACTGCTGCTGCGGCTGATGGTTCCACTGCTGCTGCTGCGGCTGCTGCCACTGGGGCTGAGGCTGCCACTGCTGCTGCGGCTGGGCATTCCACTGCGGCTGCGGGGCACCCCACTGGGGCCGGGGATTGTGCAGGCGCTCGTTATCACAGATGGGGAAGCCGGGGCAGTCCTGGGGATTAACACCAGCCGGATATTGGGCAGCCTGTTGGTGCTGGGGCTTGGCCACAGCCAGGGCCACGAGGGTAGCGAGGAGCTGGGGATTGAGGGAATTAGTTATTAATAAATTATAATCCAGGGTATTTTATATAATGAGATAGAATTTATATTAATAAATGATATTTTTAGCAAGACTAAAGTAAGGATCATATACAAAAAAAATTGAATTAGGAAGGATGCATCAGATAAATGTTAAAAAATGCAAGTATCCAGATAGAGACAAATGATAGGATAATTTTTTAAAGGATGTAAGGTATTAGAAATCAATTACTTTATAAACAAAATCAGAATTTAAAAGGATGTTTTATTTAAACATTCAAAAATTAAATTCTCAAGGGCTAGGCAAAAGTTAGGATCAAATTTTCCAAAAATTTTAAGTATTAGAAATCCGTTTTTTATAGAAAAATATTGAATTAAGAACGATTTGTCTCTTAAAAGTACAAAAATGTAATTCTCCAGCTCAAGGCAAAAGTTAGTATCATAATTTTAAGGATTTGAAGTATTAGATAAAAATTTTGTTTATAAAAAAATTCTACATTAAATCGGATGTACCTTAAACAAAAACTTTTTTAGTTCTCAAAATCAAGACAAATTTTACAGGATTTTAAGTATTAGAAATTAATTTCTTTTCACAAAATTTTGGATTTTAAAAGGATGTGTCAATTAAACATTCAGAAACTCAAAATTGTTCACTTTAAAATGTTAATTTTTTCAAAAATAATTACTCCAATTTAAGTTAATTAAAATAATTTAAAGAACTTTCGAATTGACACTTTTTAAAAGGAGATATTAGCCTTGATCCGCGCCTGGGTTCAAAGGCCACTTACCAGCTTAAAGAACATGTTGCTGAGTGGCTGCAGGTGGTGCTAGAGTTGGTCTGGTGCTTTTTTTTTTTTTGGTGGGGCTAATGGTAAGTAATCCTTGGCCAAATTGGACTATGAAGTCGTAGCTCAAACTTCCAATTGGGTTCCTGGTCAGCGCTGCACTGCTGCTGCCGGAGCCCGGCCATCTAGCTTATATAGCTGTGCCGAGATGCTGGCTAGAACCGACTCAATCTCAGCCCAGAGTCTCTCGCCCAGACTTTGGTTTCACTTTCATTGCTCTTGGTGTTGCTGCTGCTGCGGCCTAGCTTTGTTGCTATTGCTGCTGCGGCGGCTGCTGCTGCTGCTGCAGTTTGCTTTACTTTACTTTACTCAACTTTTGCTTTTGTTTTTGTAGTTGACTGATCTCGCGCATATTTTACTTGATTGGCCCAACAGATTATTATGAGTCTTTGTTGCGGAGCGCGCGGACAAATAAATCGAACGGGGCCGGACAGACAGACATATATACATGTATGTATATATATATATATATACTGGATAATATGCTTAAACACCCAACTATGCAAACACACATAGATGTAGGACCGTGCACTTATATATCGAGTTACCGACATGCCGTCATTAGCAATGAACTAAGCCCCCAACTTGCATTTTGGCCTGCAAAAAAAAATGCCAACAAAAATTAGAAATCTCCTGCCTGGCCTTATATATGGTGTGTGGTGTGTGTGTGTTTTTTTTTGACAAAGTCGCGTTGGCGTTTTGGCCAATTTTCAATATTCAGCCAGCCAGCCAGCCAGCAGGGGGATCAGTTCGTGAATCACTTGGCTCGCATTGAATAGGATCGAATCGGATTGGATCGTGTGTAAGAGGCACAGGTCGCCATCGGATCTTGGCAACACCAGGCCAAGCATCGCCTTGGCATGCCACTGCCACATGTCGGTGCCCGGAAGGCAGTGGTGCTCCGAGTCATTGCAAACGGGTTTCGGTGCAGCGAACTTGCACTAGATCCCAATGCATTCGAGAGGCAGCGGCGGCCCGAGGTTCACTTCTAGGTTCCTAGGGCTGGGCTATAAGCGGATCAAGTTCGAAGTTGCAGAAAGTCAAAATAATTTAGTTTTATCTCTTAGAATTGCTAAGAAACCTTACCTAGTTCTTTGCTAAATTATTAAGGAGGAAATATGTTTACTAAAAATATTTAAATATGTTTATATAATATGAATATGTTTAATTCTAATAAATTATTATATTATAAATTGTACGAATCTTACCCTAAATCAAAAACAAAATGAACAAGTTAAAGTTTTCTGATGAACTATCTTGGCTAAAAGGAAATATCTGTATATGGCTCTTGTCTTCTGATTAAAATTATCTGTATGTAAGCTGGAATATAAGTAATTAAGTCTCGATTAATATGGAATAAATCAAGCAGATTAGACCTCGAACTAAATAACTAAATAATATATAAAATATATCATTAAATTTGATCTTCAGTCTTTAACTTAATGTAGTAGGGAAATAAAGGGAGATCGAAAGTTTATAGTTTCTAAAATAGCATACTTGAGAACTTCCTTTAAAGGTACTAGAAGTTTAAAAAGATTAAGGCAAGCATTTAAATCAGTGGTCCCCAGGCAATACATGACATGTTGGAACTGCATTTGTGCGAGTAAGATCGTGGCTCCTTGCCGAAGTCACACGAACGGTGTGAACACAGGTCAGGCAGAGAAATTGGCTGACCCGCTAGTCTGGCCTGTGGGCACTACTGCTTGAGAGGCTAATTATTATTATTATTATTAATATTAAATAAAGAATTATCGTTAGCAATTATTTAATCTGACTACTTACCAATGTACCTATTAAGGTTTCCTCAGCATATTATAAATAAAAATATAACAAATAATTAGGTCAAGTCCCCGACTACGAAATATCTTAATTCTTCTTAATAAAAAACCCAAAAATGTTACAAAAATCCTTTCGATTTTAATTTCAAGCTGCTCCGTCCCTAGTTTTAGATTTTTCCGTTGCTAGTTTTATTTCCGATAACCCGTTATAGGTTGACGGCCGTTCAGATCAGCCGCCACACCACTCACACACTCCACATACAGACCACAGACCACGCAGCTTGCCAGTGAAACTGAAATTAACACCGCCTTACGCACTAGAGTACGCGACATATGTACGTACGACCATTTCCTGGGCAGTTGGGAAATTCAATTACGTGGAAAAGAGCAGAAAATCGCACTGGCACAGACACACAAATTATGAGATAATCAGGCAGCGCCCAGCGCCCCCGGGTCGGCGGCACACGACGCTGTGGATGTGGCTTACATCTGTACATATGAATGTACATATATCTACACATGTATATGAACATGTTAGATTCGGGGACAGACGTGCCCAATTGTTGGCAACGGTGTAACAGATTTAGTTTAATTCTTATAATTTGTGTTTGCCGCCAGCCATTGGCAGGAATTTGCGCGGGCGCGGCACCGTCCAATCCACACAATCCCCAATTCCTGCCGCTACACCCTCACCTGGGTGGTGCACGGTTAAAAAATAATTGATATACATTATTTAACAATATATAGCTTTAATATATAGAAAGTTTAATAAAAAACCTATTCGAAATATCAGTTTTAATTCGAAATAAACGATCATTGAACCTTTATAAAGTTTGGCTCCTTCTTCATTGTTATATTTACTATTCACTTTCATTTATAATTATAATAAATTTAAATATGGCTTCTTCTTTATATATTCTAAAAGTCAGAACTCATTAGGATTAATCTCTATATTTATTTCTGTTAGTAAATAATATTTTATATTATTTAAAATGCGCTTAAGATTGTCTTATAGCCCTGATAAGAGAATAATAAATTATACACATATAAGACAACTATTAGATCTAAAATTATGCTTCTTACTTGACTTTTCTAAACCTTAGCCTTTATGAGGATAGATCCTACATTTCGTTTTAGTAAGAAAAAAATATTTTATGCTATTTAAAAAACGTTTAAAATCGTTTTATAGCCCTGATAAATAAGATAAATATTAGATTTAAAATTTGGTTTATTTCTAAAAGTCAGAACTCATTAGGATTGATCTCTAAATTTTTTTCTACTAATAATTAATAATATTGTAAGCTATTTAAAATGCGGATCGTTTTATATCCCTGATACGAGGATAATAAATTATAAACCTATAAAAACCTTTAAAATTTAGAATTTGGCTCCTTACTTGACGTTTTTAAAAAGTCAGATCTTATCAGGATAGATCCAAAATTTCTTGCTGGTAATAAGTAATATTTTATGTTATTTAAAAGGCGTTTAATATAGTTTAATACTCCTGATAAGTGTATAATAAATTATACACCTTTAAGAAACCAATTATGTATCTCTCAGCAACAATATTCTAAAGAGCATTTCACATATTCGACAAATACAGCATTCTTTTTAATAAAAAATAAACTTCTTTATAATTCTTTCTTGTGATCCTATGTAATAAAAAAATAATAAAATTCACCATGCTGTAAGGCATTATAATTAATGTTTTATATAGTTTATATTCTCCTTTACTCAATATAATGACTTGGAAATAAATTAAATGGTTGTTTTAAAACAATAAAATAAGGTAATAAACATACACTGTCCACACTGTATGAATATAATTTAAGGAAACTCACTTTAATTAAGTAATTTCTCAGTTAAATATATTTTTCAAACATCAGAAATATTTTAATATAATAAAGAAACAAAAAATAAATTATTTCTCACTTAAATAATTTTTTCAGACATCAGAAATATTTAAATATAAAAAGGAAACAACAAAAGAAGGCAAGACCAATTTGGTTACATAAACAAAAGCAAAATGAATGGCCAATTTCGTAGATATTTCTGCTCTGTGTAGGTGGGCGCTGGTGGTCGCTGGCCGTTGCTGGTGTTGGCCCGGCTAATGCGTTATGTTACGTTGCTGCACTGCCGCCAGATTGCCAGGCAGGCAGGCCACCAGCCAGCCAGCCAGCCAGCCAGCCGATCGATCTCGTTAGCCTTGATCAATGGCCCGGAAAAAAACAGAATAAAGCAAAATAAAAGCCAGCGAAATTGAAATTGTTGACCGTTCGCATAATGCAGTGTTAGTCTGGAGTCGCAGTGGCGCTGTGGCGCAGCGGCGGCATGTGTGTGTTCTCGCGCTTGTAAGTAAGGTAAAGTATCGCTGCTGGCCACCAAGTGATATCGCCTGGTCGGTTTTGCCTTTTTTGTCACACGCCGCGGCGTGCTTTAAATTATTATGCCATTAGTTGTCGCCTTATTTTGTCTAGATTTTAATTATCAACTTCCTTCTTTGCTGACAGCATTGCATGGGGGAGTGCCCTCCCGCCCACACACCCCTCCTCGAAATGGAGAGGTGGCTGACCCAAAGAAAGCGCAGCATTTTTGTTGCATTCAATTTAAATTCATAATAACAGATTCATTTAAAATTTGCTTACCAATAGGAAATGTTAAATATGTAAACTAATATAAGCAAATAATCCAAGAATTTTGCTTGACTGGCGGCTAAACTTGTTGCATTGATGTGTGTGTGTGGTGTGTGTGTGCTCAGGAGCTGGCTGTTGCAGTTTCCTCAGCTTGGCTGACGTCAACAGCAGCAGCAGCAGCAGTGGCAGCAGCAGTATCAGCAGTAGATCCAGTCTCTGGTGTCTCTGTCTCCATCTCTGTCTCTAGCTCCCTCTCCTCCGCTTCCAAGTCTTCTGTTACGGTGGTGGCGTCAAGTTCGCCTTCACCCGATGGCACATCCTGCAGCAGGACTCGTCTCACTGAAGGCTGATTATCTGCAAAAGGTATAGGGTACGATAAGGGCTGATATTTTGGAGAATTTGAGAGGGAAAAGCACATAGGAGCTTTTGGAAAGTCTTCAATAGTTAATAAAAAACTATGGTTTTTATGATTTTTCAATAAAAATTATAGAAAACTATCGGTTATTTGGCTTTAAACAAGTTATTAATAGTTATTAGTTAGGTAAACTCTTTTCTTCTATAATAAATTCTTTTTAATAGTAATTTAAAATATCTGCTACGTGGTACAAAGTCTCAATGACCTCAACGTTTAAAACAATTGCATTGAATAAGCTTCCCAAAATGGCTTTCCACTTTTAAAACAAAATATATCTACCGGACTCCTCGTCATCGGATGATTCACTCTCCGAGCTCTCGTTGCGCCTAGCCGAGGCTGGCGTCGGTGCCTCCACGGAGAGACGTGGGGCCACAGGTCGCTTCTTCCTGGCCTGGTTGAGTGTATTACAGAAGGCACAACGGAATGAGGCATACTCGTACTCCTCCTTGGGCAGCATTCCTATAGGAAAATAATAATAAACATATTTACAATTATAATATGTGTTTAAAAATACTTCCAATCACAAAACAAATAGAAAAATTCAGTTTTTAGTACAAGAAAACAAAGAAATTAAGTCTAAAATCTTTCATTAACCCTGAGTATAGAATAAAGAGGCATGTGAAGGCCTGTAAAGGTTGCATTATCATAGAGTTGAAATATCTTATCAAGAATGCCAAATACTACTTTAAAACAAGCTTTGTTTAGTTGAAAGACATACTGCTCTGTCAGCATTTGGCAGTCAAAAAAACGCAAAGCGCAAAAAATCGCAAAAAGCGCATAAAAGCGAAAGTCCAACCGGTTTTCCAGCCTCATCTCTCTAACTAATCTGCACAAAACCTCCTCTACCGATCATAACCCACCATTGTGGGCGTGACACTCCTTGCATATCATGCCAAATCGATTCTGTGGACTGTCACCCACGATGAAGTCCACGATGCGATCCACGGCGCTGCGCGATCGTTCATCCACAATGGGAAAAGGTGTTCGCCGACGCAGTTCCTGCACGGCGGGCACTTGTGACGTTGCTGACGTCACCGCCAGCGAATGCGGGCTGATGACGCTGCTGTTCAGGCTGGCGCTGCTGTTGTTATTGTTGTTCCGATAGACGCTGGTGTACGGAGCCAGCGATCGTTGTTGCTGCTGTTGTTGCTGTTGCTGCGGTTGACCGATAGCTGCGGCTCGAGCGGCGGTCTGAGGCGATCGCTGGGCCAGCGAATGTCGATTGGGTGTCTGCAGGCCGCTGCCAAGGCGAAGTTGCTTCTTATCGCCAAAGCGCTCCAAGAGATTCAGTGCCACCTGGGGGGGAGAGGGAATTTATAGAAATTAAAACTAAATAATCAAGGCTTTATAATCTTCCTGCCTTATAGGTCTCCTTGTCCATGACCTGCTCCAATAGGACGCGCTTATCCTCCTTCAGGCGCGCCAGCTTATCGCCATTTTTGTTCAGCTTGCGCTGGAAGTACCACGTAAACAGGCGTCGCAGCAAGATGATACTGCAATATCAGAGGGTGATAAATACATTAATAAATACATTAATAAATACATAACTATATATATTAATAAATATATTCCGATATATATATATCCAGATATCTTGGGAACACTCACACAATGGGAAAGAGGAGCAGCGGCACCAGGTACATAAGGCATTCCTGCAGCGTCGGCGGGAAGTAGAAGAAGTACCAGAGTCCGAAGCCCACGATATAGAGGCCAATGGTGAAGCCCACAAAGTTCGTCACGAACCGCCGCTTCCGCTCCTCCGTGTTGATCATGTACTTCTCCAATGCCTGGATTTTCGTTTGCAGCCCCTCCAACACCGCCTCCGTAGACTTTTCCTTCTATAATTAGATTCAGATTCGGGCATTGGTTTCTTCGTCGTGGTTTTTTCGCCATATTTTTGGCCATTTGCCGATTTGCATTTTCGCACTCTGCAAATGGCGGCGGACGGTCATACGCACCCGGAACTTGGACAGCACGAATCCCATTTTGTATATTAGAACTAAAAACCAACAAACAATAACATTTACTCGAATATTTTGCTATTTAACCGCCCGCTCGCTGCCTTGGAATTATTTGTTGCTCAGTGTGACCGTGTGACTGTATCTTGAAAAATACCAACAGCACTGGCAGTGATGTAGCTCTAGCCATATTTTTTGGCTAGTTTTTAGGCAATAAGAATATATAATTCTAGCCATTTCACTGAGATCGTATTGTATGTAGAAATTTATGTTAAATTAATAAAATTGTATGTTATTAAAAACAATATATTTTTATAAATTTATTTACTTATAAAAGTAAGAAATAAGAAGTCTCTGAATATTTCATTTTTATATTTATTTTTATATTAAAGATATACTACACTAATGTTAATAACAACATCTAATCATATAAAATATATAAAATATATTGAAAGGTCAAGTAGCTAATTAATTCATTAGAAAGGAACTGTATTTTAGGAAACTTTTTATATATGTTGTTTCATATGAAATATAATTTGAACAGATTTTCTTATTTTATAAGATATTGAAAATTATGAGTAAAATAATATATACAAAAATGTTCATGTAAGTTTAAAATGTTTTAATTTTATTTAAACTTTTTATTCGTACCTCTTGCTAAGCTTTATATAATAAGTCATTGGACTTGTAGCATTTGGCATACTAAAATAAATAAAGAAATAATAATTATAATATATGTAATTATAATAATAATATGGCCGGCGAAAATCCTTCAGCTGAACCCTCCACGAGGGTGCCGGCTGGGCAATGGGCGCTGCCTAG
>JAEIIU010052069.1:0-29197 GCA_018874675.1 Drosophila baimaii
GTATTTACCTAATTTCGGTTTTTTGGAAATCTTTTTTCTTTAATCTTCATTTGATGAATCGATATTTTTTGTGATAATACTACTTAATTTAAGGGTGTTTTGAGGCGCGCTGCATAAGTTGCACGCAGCATTTCAGTGCAAAGCAAGCCGCGTGTATTTCCACTAAAATTTAAATATCTTGTCGATTGCAAAATTGTGCAAAATTGTGTGAATGGGGCGGTGAAGCTGAATATCTAAGGAACAACCCCTCATTTAAATTATCGCGTTGGACCGCGTTTCGGATTACCTTTCCAATACCTCAATTTAAAAAATGTGGAATTTTTAGCTCATTTTTTATAATTCGTACTATTTTAACAATAAATATTAATAAATTAACGTTAAAAAAATATTTAAAAAATAGTTAAATATATTATTTAAGCAAATGCATAAAAAGTTTTGGGGTAATGTTTATAAAAGAAACAATTTTTTTTTTTGAAAATGATGAAAAAAATCAAATTTTTCACTTTTTTAAAGACACTAAAAATATATTGGAACTTTGACCAGCTATTGCTCAGCGTCTGTTTGGTTAAGAAGAAAAGTTTGTATGCAGTCTTATGCAGAATTTTATGTATTAACCGAATATAATAATCAAATGTATCGTACTCAAAATTCGTTTTTTGAATTAATCGCCACTTTTCGGGTCCCACTGTGGTTCGTTGCAATTAGCACTTCATCGGCCAAAAAAAAAAAAAAAACAAAAAACAGAGTCACTGAAATCGAAACCTCAATTGAAACTACTGCTAATGATAAATGATGTGTGGAGTGTCAATTGCAGGCAATTCGTTGAGAAATTGCTTTAAAATGCATGCGAGTCCTGTGAGTGAGTTTCTGGCTTTTTGCGCCAACTCATCATCATCATGTTGGGGGCATTAATCTAAAGCGTTTTTATATCGACCAATTGAATTAGTCGACAAATAGAGTGCAATGGAGGAAGCCTTTCAATTGTCCTTAGCCTTAGGAGCACGTCTGTTTGGTGCCTCGTGGGCAAAGTTTGAAATTTTGGCCAAGCTGCTGCTGCTGCTGCTGCTGAGCCGAGCATCAATAACGTGCTGCTAAAACTTTGCCACAAACTCTGGAATATCCTGTCACTCTAGGTCCTCTAGACATCCTGTCACCTCCTCACCCTCACTTCCTGTCCATCTCTCTCTCTCTGCCTCATTGATATGCCAAAAGTCGAATTCGAAAGGAGATTTCCCGGAAGGAGCGGGATGTTGCCCCCCAGGTTCTTTGTGTTTGTGTCTGACTTTGATGGGAAGACCATCGAGAGGACCTTGGACTGCAGTTTAGTGGGAATATTTTCCAGCTACGGCTGAATCAAAACGCATTAAATTGGCCAAAGCTGTGGCTAATAGTGTTACCCTGGATCGAAGTTGAAGCCAGTCCATTGAAGGTGGGGATTATGGCAACTCATTTTGGGCTTAAAGAGAGGTAAAGGTGGGGAAGAAAAATATAGTTACAGAATTGGCTTTGAGAAATGATAACTAAAAGTGTATTATAAGGAGTTTAGAAAGTGAGTGCAAGGCTTTTATATGTTTCTGTAGTTTAATATCTTCTTAAATAGGTGATTTATCAATGTAGAGTAAAAATTTGTGGAGTCGATAAACTGATAAGTGTATTACCATCAGACTTTTAGTTAAGTTAAAGTGAGAGTTAGCCTAAAGCAAACCATGATTAGTTCTGGCATTAATTAATAGTAATTTGCGAGCTCTGCTATTAATTGTTCTTTAACTAAGAGTTAACGTTAACCGGACATTGTAAAAATTGTAATCCAGACTTTTTGTATAGTTAGGTGTATCTTATGAAGCTTAAAGTGAGAGTTAATTTTAACCAGACACTTAGAAAATTACCCCAAAGTTACTACAAATTGTATGTAGTATTTTATGAATTTAAAGTGAGAGTTAACCTTAACCTGACATTGAGAAAATTACCCTAAACTTTTAATAATTGCAAGTAGTCTTTTGTGTAATTTAAAGTAAGAGTTAACCTTGACCAAAGTGAAATCCATACGTTTTTTTCTATAGATATGGGAATTTTATTGAATTTAAAGTGAAGGTTCCTACGGTGGGCTCCTACATGGAGTGCCCTCGGGGGTCCACTGCGTCGCGTGCCTCGTTCTCTGCACGCTCGTCCCGTTTCCTGACGTGCCACACTGCCGGACCGAGGCTGGAAGAGCATGCCTCCCATGAGGCCCGCCAAACGGGTGAGCTGGATGCGCCAGGACCAAGTCACCAACGCAAAGCGACTGTCTTCCCACTCAAGCGAGGACCCTGAACACAAGAACTACGCTTGCGCAGTGGAAGAAGTTCGTAAGCTTGAGGAGCATCATCGAAGGATTCACACGAATTTGCTGGACCCGATGAAGCAAGAGTATGACAAGCAGAAGACCTTGCAAGATCGCCAGGATCGGAACCGCAAAGTGTCTAACTTCGGTGGCTACGGCATTTTCGCAGGCTCCAGTGGCGTCGATGGGGTTGGCGACAGTGACGGCGGCGGCAGCAGCAGTAGCATGTCAAGCATGGGAAATCTCATATTCGGTGTCGTCTAGGAGGAACAGGAAAAGGCAGGAGAAAAGACGTGCCCTGGTCAAGAAAGTCTCTCCATCAGCGAGGCCCGAGGTGGCTCCGTTTGTCAAGCCCCGGCAGGAAACACGAACCCGACCGACCGTGTTGCCCGGATTCCGCCACTCTCCTCGTGGTAACCAGGTGTGCGACCAAGTGCCAGGGGCTCCAGACAGTGTAAGCCAGATTTTTTCTATAGATTGATTGAATTTAAAGTGAGAGTTATAGAAAAGTACAACCGCTTACTTACCTGGAAGACTTCAACTAATTCGAATTACAAAAAAAAAACCTGAAATACATTAAAATATTCTAAAATTTATTACATCTTGGGTGAAAGCCGAAAGAATTCTGCTACATGGATACAATGATTTATCCGTCAGTAATTTGGGATATTTCAGGCCTTGAGACGCCTCTCTGCTATGCTCCCAGCCTCGGTGTGTGGCCGTCGATAAACATCAAACATATAAACATTGAACAAGTTACTGGGTTCTTTTGGTTAAAATAGTCGTCATATCGTCGTCATATCATCCTATCTGCGCATACGCTTGAAGTTAAACATACAAAGCCCTAGATCCTGGGAGTCGTCAGCATGTTAAAAGAATCCAGAAAAACGTAATCATTGACTTTTTTGACTGTCAAGATTGCCGCCAGAGGTCCTTCCAAACTATTTGGGCGTTTCGGCAGGGCAGGCCATTTGGTAGAGGAACTGCACCAGCGTTCTCGTCGGCCGCCCGGTCATCCGTCCGGCGGTCAGATATGGGACCAGGCCATAGGTACTCAGCAGTCCAGTGCCATAGGTGTCAAGATGCGCCCAGTCGCTGCAGGGCACCAGCTCGTGGAGGACGGCCGCCGCCAGGCAGGAGGAAGCAAAGCCCTCGCCGTCGTTCATCAGATCGAAACTATTGTTCTCGGCGACACGGTCCTTGTAGTAGCGCCACAGGGGAAAGCGCCAAAGACGATCGCCGGTGAGGGAGCCGGCCCTCTGGAACTGCTTCCAGATATAATGGGAATTCGACCATATGCCCGTGGCTCCTCCACCAACGGCCTTCTTAACGCCCTTGCACATCGAACCTACGTCGACGACGAGACGTGGCTTGTATGTCATCTGTCCATAGAGCATGGGATCTGCAATCACTACCACTCCGGTCCTGCTAACATTTCGCACGGCCATGGACTTGGCATTGAGCAGGGTCACCACATCGCCGGGCTTGCAGGACATCCCCGATGGCATATTCTCGCAGAGCGGTATCACTGCGGTAATATTTATGGGCAGGGATAAGGCGGCGGCGGCTCGCATGGCGGCTAAAATCGTTGCGGCACCAGTAAGATCGCCGCGGAACTCATCCATGCCCTCGGACGGTCGCAGGTTGATCCCGCCAGAATTAAAGGTGATGCCCTGCCCGACCAGTAGTATGGGCTTATCCTCGGGCGCTGTGCCGCAGTAGGCAACCTCTAGCAGCACGGGAGGCTCACAACTGCCCTTGGCGATCATCAGGAAAGAGTTGAGATGCTGCAGCTCGATCCACTCCATGGTGCGTACCTCCACAGAGATGCCGCACGGACACAGGCTGTCCACAGCGGCCTGGGCCACCATAGTGGGTGTCATGCAATTTGCGGGAGCGTCACTCAGTCTTCGGGCCAAATTCTGGGATTCCGCCTTGAAGAGACCACGCGTCCAGGACTCCAGGTCGGGTGAACCGAACAGCACCAGCTTGGGTATGGTGGTGCGATACTTCTTGGACAGATTCTCCTCAAACCGCCAGATGGCCAGGGCAGCACCCTCGGCCGCCTGCTCCGGATAGTCCATGTGGTCCACATGCACTTCATTGCAGCCGATGCTCTGCAGGGATCTGGCACCGATGCCCGCGGCTATGCGCACATTCTCCATACCCTCATCCAGCATCTCCAGTTCATTGAAGGCTATGCCCTCGAGACCCACTCCGACCACGCAAATGGATCGAAAATCGGTATCCACATTGTTGAAGACCTTGCCGCGACCCAGTCGCCCGGTTATCTTCGTTTCACATATCATCTCCGTGAGTTTGCCCTGGACACGATCGTTGACCGATTCGCCGGCGGGCGTGAGTCGCGGTCCCTTGCCGGATTCCTCCTCATAGAGGCCAACGACCAGACCCTTGCCGCCCTTGACTGCTTCGCCAGCACCACAGCCGGCGGTGACATGACGCACCGGCACATAACTCACCCGAACACGGCTGGGGTTGAGGCTTCTGGCCAGGGCAGCGCCGCGCAGCAACATTTGTCCGCGCATATTTCTCTAAAGGATTGATCGACCGTAATTTTATATATATATTTAGCTGCGCGCGATCACGTACGTGTGTGTGTTTCGAGTTGGAGTTGCGAGTTGGAGTTTGTTATTGGTATTAACAACAAGTTTCGAAAACAATTTTGCCACGTATTTTTTCTCTACGCAGTTCAGCGCCCAAATGTTCAAAAAATTTTCATCAAATGAAAAACACAGTGTTATAGCTTTCCTTGTATAAAACTGAATGACTGAAAATCATAACCCGAACCAGTTTCGTTAATAACTGTAAAGATACGGAATACTTGATCAGAAATTTCGTTATAAAATTGGATACGTTGTCATGTTGGGAGGAAGGGAAATATGAGGTTTTGGACTATTTCAGGTTCAGAATCTTGGGATTATTTAAATAAAATAATAAGCTATGCAGCTTAAAAAAATATATTATTATCAGAACAAAGATGGAGTATTATCATAGGATCAAGGTAGGCTAAGGGTGAATATTTTTTTTAATATTTCATCAGTTGTTTACTCAGGATAATGAGCAGGTTGGGAAAAGAAATTCTTGCAAATCCATTTAAATATTCATATAGAAAGAAATTCTAGTTTTATTTCCAGCTCTTGTATTCCAAATTATATTCCTTAATATTAACAATATAGACTTGAATTCAAAACATAAGAATATATGTCGTTTCTTTCATGTTTTTTATTTTTATTTCCTGTATATACTTAGCATTTCCATTGATACTTAAAACTATTTACCCTTTTTTTAGTGCACAAATTGAAGGATGGGGCATGATACATCTTTAGTAAGTGGTAAGTGCAACCTTTAATATTCCTACTTTTTACTTCACTTTTGAGATATTACTTACAAACATTTAACGTTATGTATCTCAACACCATATGAAAAATATCAACACTTTAAAACAAGTAAGAAAAGCTAACTTCGGGTGGAGCCGAAGTTTATATACCCTTGCAGATAATTTGTATCTTATTATAAAAGATTTTGATAAAATGTAACATGTATAATGTAAAATGAATGCAAAATGTAAAATTCATATGTAGAATATGAATTTAGACCGATCTTTCCTATGGCAGCTGTATGATTTATTGGTCCGATTTCAATGAAATTTATAAGAGGTGGTTATAATTATATCAAAAAGGCACAAAATATCTTAAAAAATAGCGAAAATATGCTAATTTTTACATATCGTTTCTATGGCAGCTATTGGATATAGCAGTCCGATTCCGGCGTTCCGACATATATACTGCTTGCAAAAGATATAAGACTATCCTTGCATATAAACCGACAGACAGACAAACGGATATGGCCAGATCGACTCGGCTGGTGATGCTGATCAAGAATATATATGCTTTATGGGGTCGGAGATGACTCCTTCACTGCGTTGCAAACATCATGGCAAAACTAAATTTCCCTCTGCAAGGGTATACAAATTACTTTGAATTGGAATAGATTTTCTGGTATACATTAGCTTATAGTTCCTTAAGTCTTGATTTTTGTAAGGAAATACATACTCAGATATACGAAAAAATACTAAATCCCCTTAAATTCTTTAAAAATTGCCTTAAAATTTGCCCTTTAAGCGATCTCCTACACTCTGCTTGCCTTTCTCCCAAGTTTAAAAAATTACAATGACACTCACCACCAAATTGAACAGCAGTGGACCGAAAATGGGGAATTGGAGCCGTTCCGTGTCGTAGAAAAAAAAATAACACAAAAAGTGTGTGTTTACTTCCCTGTCTGCTAACTGGCACAGCCAGCTTCTGCTGATCCTGTCGATGACACCGTGTATTCTTCAGAACAGCGCAATCAATCAAGACCAAATCGTGACTTACTTTTGGTTACAAAAACGGCAATGTTTTTATCTGGTGCAATTTGGAAATTTACTCGGAGAGTTTCTCGTATTTAAAGTGAACTGAGATTGTTTGAGTGGCCTGTCAGTGTTGTTAGGATTAAAATAAAATAAGATATATTTAGCTTTCTTCTTTCGCACCTTAGATATTTTTATTGAGTTTTTCTTTCACATTTATTCAAGTGAGCAAAAGAAAAAGTGAGTGCCGCATATTTCCCACGTGGTGGCAAAGTTTTTCTTGACAATAAACTGCCAAGCGTTGGCAGGAAAGTTCATGGAAAAGTTTACTCTATTCTTTTGTTGATAGAAAATGTCGTTTATTGTCGCCGGGCGACACAACAGCAAAGAGTAAAGAGTAAATGGAAATGCAGTTGACAAATTAAAACTTAACTGAAGCAACCAAGCATTGCAGCTGCTTTCTATTTTTATAAATTTTTCCATATAAATATTTTATCACAATAATTAGAAACTGAATAAATATTTTTAAAATGGTTTTAAGTTCAAAAATATGTAATTCTTAGTTAATTTTTGTTTAGTTAATAAGTAGAAGTTCCCTTTGTTTCATTAGTTTTATAATTAATATAAGAAAAATGTATATTTTCTAATTTTAAGCTTAATTAAAATTTATTACTAAAAATTTACAAATAGCATTGCTCAATCCAAAAGATTAGTCTGGTAGCTGATGAAATTTTCGTTTAAATTCGAGACCTTATCCAGGGATGCTCCGCTTCCTCCTCCACCGAAGATCTGCGTCCAATAGGGAATCACCGCCATTGCCAAAAGACGGCGCCAAAAGAGAAGCTGAAGCTCGCCATAAAGTTGAACGACCTCCAAGTTTGTAAAGCAAAAATGCTGGATCACCAGATAGAGCCGGATATAGTTGACCAAGCCACCGCAGATACAGGTCAATGTCCAAGGCAATGCAAACCACATGAATGTCTTGATGGGAAAATGACCAGCCCCTGCAGAATCGAGTTTTCTGCTGCTCAACCATCGGGTTTTCACTTCCTCAGCAGTGCCCTGCTCCACAACTACCTGCAGATGTCGACTGTACCATAGTCCCATCACTGCCAGCATCGAATACACCATGGACTTGACCAGCATCCAATGATTATATTTATAGCTCAATTGGAGCCACAAGCTCCGATCCACTGAGGGGTAGGATGACTTCATATTGACATTGGCCTCGATCACCGGCTGTAGGACTGAGCACACGTGCATGGATGTTAGCAGCATAAAGATTCCCGCATCATAGAACTTAATTTTGAGCATGGTTACAATAATTTAGTATCGAAAGATGGTAGTATTTTTTAAGCCAAATTTAAAGTTGATACCAGTTTCTAGAGACGGCATAAATGCTCTGAAATATATCGGATTTGGAAGGTACAGAAAGCTAGAAAGGTGGTTACTGGGTTTTATGTATAGACTGGTTCCATTTTACGAAATGTACATGTTTCCTAAATGAAAGTTTTAATATATTTGGTATAAGAATATCAGTAAAAAAAAACATAACTAGTTTAATATTTCTCTTTTTGTAGATAATATTATTACTTACCGGGTATTGCAATGTCGAGGCACATGCATACGCTATTTTTCTCTATTAAAACTTATCAGTAAAATAGAAATGTTCCTGGAGGTAATCATATTTTCCCCTGATTACAAGCCCTGCTTACAACAAATTAGGTTAAGGCTAACAATTTCCGCAATACAGGTTAGCATTATCTTAATTAAATGACATTCCAACGCGTTGGTGAATACTATAAAAGCCTTAGGGTTTTTCTGGAAACAGTCAGTTACTAATTTTAGCAATGAGTTCTTACTGTTTCAAATTCCCAACAATGTTTTGGATATTTAGTTTGCTTCTACTGAGCATAGTTATTGCTCAGGAGGATCCAGCAGAAGACGATGAAGATACAACAACAACAGTTCCTACAACAACACTAGTCCCGACCACAACTCCAGTCCCGACAACAACTCCCGTCCCGACAACAACAACTTCAACAACAATACAAGCTCCAACAACATTAACACCAATGACGTCTGACGTACTGAACCAATTACTTCAGGATATTTTAAAGAAATATGAGCCTGATTACCAGGATAATGTCGAGATGTTCTTTTATTTGGAACAAGTTCGGACCGCCTTAAAATTGGGAAACGAGTATTTGGTTGAAAAGTTTAAGGCGCTAAGTAATTTCCAAACTTACAATGCACTGCGCTTGCATTGGGACCAAGCCATCGCTGATCGTATTGATCAGATCAATGAACTGCTGCCCAAACTGGAACCCAATAGCAGATGTTCTCGGTTTTACTTGGGGCAAAGAACTAAACTCAAAGGAATTGCTAAGCTGAGCAGCAATGCCGAAAAAAAAGCCAAGCTGTCGGAGAACTCGCTTCCATGCAAACCTGAAGACGATGACTATGACGATTATGATTACTATTTTTATATTGACAATGACTTGAAAACTAAGTAACATCTTTTAAATTCTTTTAACATTTTGTATACTTCTCTCTCTCCATTTTACTCTTATTCTTTTTTGCACTTTTTTAGTCTCTTTTGTACTTACATGAAAAAAAGCAATTTATAACCAATGTTTAACATGAATTTTTATTAATAAAAAGTTAAGTTTATTTACTACAAAAAAATTAATTTTTATTTTTAAATTATTGAATTGAAATATATATCTTCATTGAAATACTAAGTTAGCATAATTAAAAATTATTTTAAAAAATTCATATTTTAAATATATTTTTTTTTTATAAAAATCGTTTTCCTCTTTTCTTCATTTTAAATGTATGTAGTATATATTATTTTTATTGTACAGAATTTATAAATAACATTCCCTCTTAATAATTTATTTTTAATTTGAATTTTTATATTTATTTTAATCAAATTATCTTTTTATTTAAACGAAAGCGCGTTTTTCAGTATTTAAATAGCCCGCCACTTTTCACAGTTTGAGAGTTATTGGCTACAGTTCACTTCAAACTGTAACTGGTATTTTTATACTAGATTAAAAAATGTCGGTGCTATCGATTATAATCGATAAGATAAGAATAATGCTATATTTGGTGCAACATATTATTATTATAAAAATAAAAGAAAATTTAACTATTTAACTTTTATTTTCTTGAGTGAATTAAATATTGTTATATTATAAATAGTATGTTAGTTTTTAAGCAAATTATTTATGCCAGTAATCATTGGTTTAAATAATTTAAATTTAAATGTAAGACTATGAAAATCTAGTTGTTATTTCGTATTATTTATATATATAGTTTTAAATAGAAAAACATACAAATTTGAAATTCGTGATTGCAAATTGTATTTCAATCGATAGTGCAGTCAAGTGTCATCCCTAATATCGATAGTGTGAGTGCCACCAGCGTCTTCTGTCCTCTTCCATCTCTATTCCGGCATAAATCGTAGGAAACCGAAAGTCTTTTAAATTCTTACGAAAAAAAAGAGGAAATAACTTTAAAATGCAGCGCGAAATAGCGCACAATCTGGCCACAGGTGAGCGGCGCACCACCGATGTGGCACCCGGCAAGGTAAAGTCCTTCACAGAGCTCAATCTTCGCCGTGAAATTGTGGTGGGACTGCAGCGCAGCAATTTCCTGACACCGACACAGATCCAGGCGGCTGCCATACCCATGGCGCTGAGTAAAAATGGTGCGTAGACCTCCAATTAATATGAAAATGCCTTTAGAAAATATAAAAATTCGCAAACACAATTTGCAGATCTGCTTATTCAGTCCAAGAGCGGCACTGGAAAGACCCTGATCTATGCCATAGCCGCCTTGCAGGGCTTCGATCCGTCCATAAAAACACCACAGGTCCTTGTGGTGGTGCCGACCCGCGAGCTGGCCATTCAGGTGCATGACACCATCTCAATTCTGGCCGAATACTTGCCAAAACTGAGGACAACACACGTTATTGGCGGCACGGTTTTGGGCAATGATCGCAAACGCCTGTACAACAGCAGCGTTGTCATCGGAACACCGGGACGCCTCATGCACCTCTGTCAGAACAGTGCCCTTTGTGTCAGCAACCTGTCACTCCTGGTCCTGGACGAAGCCGATCAGCTGTATCTAAGTGATGGCATGCAAAAGCACATCAAAGAACTGATAAGGGCCCTGCCCGCGAAGATACAAAAGATTGCCTGCAGTGCCACCTATGAGCGCAATTTGGACGAGCAGTTGGCCAAAACGATGTGCCGCCCAGTGCTCATATCGAATAGCGAGCGGGCCACCGTTCTTCTGGGCATCCGCCAGTTTGTCTACGAGTTACCGAAGCAGCTCAATAATATGGCCGAAATGAATTGCAAACTGGACGCCGTCATTAAGATATTTAATCTGGTGCCCTACGAGCAGGTTGTGCTCTTTGCCAGCTCCAAAATGCGTGCCGATTCGTTCCGAAACTATCTAGCCAGCCGGGGCGTGGAATGCCACCTGATATCGGGTGCCATGAGTCAGGAGGAGCGCTTGAAAGTCTTCGATTGCTATCGTTTCTTCAGCATGCGCACTCTGGTGGCCACGGATGTGTTTGCCCGCGGTGTGGACTCACCGCACACGAACCTTATTGTGAATCTTGATCCGCCCAAATATCATGTCGACTATCTGCATCGCATTGGCAGGGCTGGAAGATTTGGTTCTAAAGGCATTGCCATTACCCTGGTATTCGAGGGCACTGAGAGTGACCGCTTTAAGAGTATTTTGAGTAAGGCGCCAACTGGAAAGTCAGTATTGGAATTTCCCAAGGAACCGAAAGAGGGTTTAGATTTCTGGAATTTTCAAAATTATGATTTTCCATATTACATCACGGATGAGGAGAAACACCCACTGGCTGAAGATGCTCCAAAGGAGAAGGAAGCTTCATCGGATGGAGTTGCTTCACTGAAGAAGGATGCTGCCAGAGAGGAGGAAGCTGTGGCACATGGAGAGTCTTCAATGAATAGGGATGTTCTTAAGGAGGAGAACGTCGTAACAGATGGAGATGCTTCAGAGACAAATAGTGCCCCAATAGAGAAGGAAGATGCAGAAGTAGATATTTCACTGAAGAAGGATGCTCCTGTAAAGGAGAAAGCTTTAACTGATGTTGATAACCCAAAAGTAAACTCTGCTCCACAGAAAAAAGATGCTACAATGAAAGAAGATACTCCTCAGGTGGTGGAGGAATGCCAGGAAGCTAATTATGAATCAGCATCTTGTGATTCCTCTATTGAAGTACTGGAGTCCTTGCCAGACGATCAAAAGCCCAAAATTTCCGTCATTGCCTGTCAGCAATTAGTGGAAACCATTCATGATGCTTTGATTGAAGACAATCCAGAGACTAGCGGAGAAGAACCTCCAGAGATTTCGCCAAAGCAAGATCAAACCGATTGTCCTGCACTAAACCAAATTGTAGTTGAAAATGCCAGCATCTCGAATAACTATAAACCTTCTGTGGTACCATTGCCTGAAGAAACTATTTCGCCTGGCCAGGACCTCAATAAAGAGCAGCCTCCTCCGATGATAATGGTAAATGAACTAGAGTTACCTGGCGATATGGAAGCCGACAAAGAAAAGCAGCCAAAAGATAATAAGAATAACCTGGAAGAGTTCATTTCTCCGGAGCTAACACCATCATCGTTGACGCCTCTGGAATTAACACAAGAACCCCCATCGCCTACTACATTGACACCACCAGCTCCGCCTGCTAATTCAATCAATAATAAGACCTACTGTGTGGCTGCACCAACGGCCACTAGTTCCATGACCCTGCAGGCAATGGTCATGTCCAACACTGTGGACGATGCCAGCAGCATAAGTTCAGATGGCAGTATGGGCAGCAGGAGCGAATCGTATAGCAGCTTCTACTCGGAAACCGATGAGAAACAAATCTGGAAGAAGTTCGTTATCAATCAGGGGCGACTGAAGAGGGCCAAAAGCACCAAGAGACGTCACCTGATGTTTCCATGGCTATCTTCTCTAGTTGTTTCGTATGTGAAACGCAAGCGTAAACACAAGCCAAGGGTGAGACTACTTTATATTATAAAAGATTATATAAGAAATAAGATGCGTAACGCTGGCTCTATTTTTAAAATCAGATGTATGCCTATTACGAAAGACTACTTACTAAGATGCCGAACGCTATGCGATTATTTTGCACACGCATTTTTTGTGTAGGACATAGCGAAACGTCCTAGCAAAGACGGTTGCAATGGAGACAGAGAGAACGAGCGGTTATAGAGCGCGCTCTCTCTGTCTCCATGGCAACGACAGCCGACGACTGTATGTGTGTACAAGTATTCTCACGCATTCTTCATCTGTATGCACCCATGCAAGCGCACTCTATTTTTAGATTTTTACGCTCTCAACTTTGTGAGAGCGGGAGAGCGCAATTTTCGTCAAAAAACAGAACATTTTGCTTGCGTATGGCAATTCAAATGTATGGTCGTTACTCATCTTAGTAATTCTATCGTCTTTGGTGTTACCTATCGTAAAGCTTATATTATCTTTCATTTTACCTTCATTTACCTCAACTGAACCTTCTTTTTTCCACAGAAGATCGCTAAGGGTGGCGCAAATCGATGCTCTCTCCAAATTCCAAATTATTTCCGTCCTATTGAGAAAATGGAGCGTGTCGAAGAAATAGTGAAACGCCTGCAAGATTACGTCGATGGACGCAAACTTAATTGCCTGGAGATTAACCTACTCTTTAAACATCTTCATGATGTTTATGTTGACATTTACGGCGGGAAATCTATTGCCGACAGACAACAATCTTCGAAATCCAAGGATAACGATGGTCCACAGAACAAGCTGAGTGTTCATGTAACGCATCACATGAACATTCCACCCTTGCCAGCAGCAGCAGCAGCAGCAGCCGATGAAGATCCTGATGGACATCCTGATTCCGATTCCGAAGTGAGTCAACACTCTGAGGAGTTTGGCGACGGCGAAGAGGACTATGATGATCATGATGATGAAGAGGAGGAGGAGGAGGAGTCGGATTCATCGAGTGGTTTTGTGGAGAGCAATGAAAGTGTATCATCCGGTATTGATACTTCCGAGTATGGAACACAGACCTCAAGCGAAGAAGATCAATACCAGGAGTCGGACGGTGATACCTACGACAGCAACGACAGCTACGATCCGATGTATGATTTTGAGCTAACAGCCGAAGAGATTGAATGCGAGGAAGAAGAGGAGGACGAACAGCAGGAGGAGGATGACGAGGTTACAGGAAGCAATGTGAGCTTGGCTGGAACAGACTATCAAGGATCTGTTAGTAGCTCCGAGGAGCATGATCCTGATAATTTTAATGCTGAATTGGATGCCGAGGAGTCGCAGCCTGAAGAAGTGGATGGCGAGGAGTCGCAGAGTTATGCCCAGGACGAAGTTAAAGCTATATATCAGCAGATGTTCCAGACACAGTATCAGTTCATTGTCTCCCATGTGGCCAGTCACATGGCCAGACCATAAAATGAATAAGCTTTGAAAGCTAAACACTAGTCCAAGCTCAGGCCACTAACTATCGATACGAATCAGTTCCCAGAGGGGAGGCTGCATCAGCCTCTCTGTCTCTTAACATATTTTTACATATACATATATATCATAGCCTGTTAGCCCTTTTGTCATTAACTCTTTGAATACTCAATATCAAGATAGTTGATACCATGTTATGAACTCTGGATTGATGATGAACGATGAATGTTTTGTACCTCTGAAAACAAAATAAATTAAAAAAAAAAAAATGAATGAAAAATACACAATTATATCAAAGGTTGTAATAAGCTCAATTGTAGCAATTGAAGTGGACTTTATATTTGATATGACTTAGTTATAGGTTTATAGCTAAATGCTATGTGATACATATGTAAATATGATGGAACTAAAAATAATTCTTAAAAAAAAAACAACTTGTTGGATATAAGTAAATGAAAAGAAGTGACAAATTTTCCACAAATCGAAAACATTAATGTGAAAGCATTCCTAATATAGGAAAAGAGAAGGTTTATGTTTAAAACATTTAATTTAAATTGTATAAAATATGAAAGAATTCATAATTCCATCAGTTTCATTTTTGTGTTTTCCTGAATTAAAATGGTTTCTTTAATAAAAAAAAAAAAATTTCTGTGTTTCTATGTGTGTTCACATCTTGCAAATTAATCCCAAATTTGAAAGTTAAAACCCTTTTGATCATTGGCCACATTATTTACCTAAGAGTTGAGGAGGAAAACCAACATTTTCCTCGACTTAAAGGCAAAGAAGCGGCGCCAGCTGACTGTCGGGACATAAATCATATAGCCGGTGGGATCGGCACTAACATCGCCTTCGGACATCGGGCCAACGCCATCAGCTGTGTGCGGCAGGCAAGCCAGGCAACATTGTTGCACGGTCGCCACTCACTTTGCATTGATTGCAACTGGCTTTAAAGGGAAGGTAGAAGGAGGTGGTTGGAGAGGTGTTAACCCATTAAACCTCTAGCGAAAAGAGGTTTTTATGATTGGAAGAAAATAATATATTTTTCTAAATACTTAATGAAAACTAAGTTATAGTTTGAAAAATCTTAAAAGTATAAAAAAAGTTTATCGATAAAGATAAAATATAAAAATTCCAATTAAGTTTTAGTGCAGTTGCTTGTTTTGAGGGAGTGCCATTCCCAACAGAAACTGCACTTTTTATAGTTTTTAGCATAATAAAAAGTACATTGTTCTGTTTTTGGTCTTTAATGGGTTAAAAACCAAAGACTTGGTCCATTGGCGGCAAGCGGCGTCGGTGGCAAAGTCAAAACATTCGCCCTGCGGTCGAGCACGCAAAATGCCGGCATCTGGATGGGACTGCTGCTGCTGCTCAGTGGTCTCCGATCTCCGATCTCCGGAGCCCACAGATCTCTGAGAGGCCCGCTCCCCCCCTGCCGGCTGCACTCGCGTGCACTTGCGTTCCAAATCCAATAAGGAGCGTGAGAAAAACGAGCCGATCGCCGCTCGCCGCTTGAATGCAAAGCGAATTTGCTAGTGGAAGTGGAAGGCGACAGCATTTTATGGATGCTAGGAGCTAGAGAGCAGCATTTGCCGCATTTTGTCGCTGCGGCAAAACTCAATTCGATTAGCGATAAATGCGAGATGCGAAAAATGCATTGAGCCGCAGCAACAGCCGCAACAGCAGCAGCAGCAGCAGCGGTTGCTGCAGGCTGCAGGTGTTAAAGTCTTATAATGATGTTAACATTTTTATGGCCTACAACAAAATAAACTAAAAATTTGTTCAGCGCAATAATATTTTGCGGTCGCGGGTTTCGGTCTTGATGCCTTATATGGGGGCACCGCCAATTGCCGCCGTTGCTGGGGCTTTTTTTTAGCTAAATCTACACTGAAAGAAATAATAATAATAATAATAATATACTTGCAGAATAAAAAGTATTAGTCCATTAACTCAAAGAAAAACAAACCTTTTCCTAAAAAGCAATTATTCTATCAATACTTTTTAACAATAACAGACAAAGTCATAGCACGTTTTTTGTTATAATTTATAATATTAGTTATATAATTTTATAGCATGCTTTGACGCTAGAATTCCCAACGTGTTCTAGCTAAAGCGGATACTGATGAAGGTATGGGTGGGTCTCTCCTTAAACTAGTCACTAGTTACTAGTGTAATTGAAAGCTTGTGGCTTTATTTAACATAAACTAGAGTCTTGTTTTAAATAAAACCAAATTTATTTAAAATAATAAATTACATAAATATTTAAAATAATTTATCTATAAAGTTAAATATTTTTTTCACCGTGTAAAGTCCAAGTGGATTGCTCCGGTGGTCAGTGCAAGCCACATATACATACAAGAGACCTACTGATATTCAGCTGCACAAAAACTAATTAAAATTGCTGAACGTAGTTAAAACTATTAGGGATAATTTACTGGTAAACTAAGTAAAGAAATAGGATGGGAGTATTGATCAAATATATGATTAATAAGTGTTATCAATTCTTAAAGTAGAATGGTAATAATAAAAAATGTACGGTGGCTGAAAACAATTAAAATAATGCAATGAACAATTAATAAATTATTAAAAAACAATTCCTATAAGAAATTTTCAAGTAATTAAAATATTTTGTTTCATCCGCAAGACGATGGGAAACCATTAGGATTATTTGAAAATTATTCCTATTATTTATTATGTTTCTTGATTTAATGTTAGTCTTTTAGTTAGGGTCTCAAGAATTTTACAAAATTGTATTGAAGATATTTGTAAACTTAAATCGGGACTCGACTATATGCCTGAAACATTGGTTCGAAACCCAACTCGACCATCATTAGTGGACATTTTATTACATAATTGAACTCCAAAAGTAGTGCCTATTTAAAAGAGCATGTCCCAGAATCCCGACTTGAGAATTCTTAGTGCACTGTTTTAGGCCTAGGCCTATTTATTTATTTATTTATTATTATTATATTCTTCCTAGTGCTACAAGTTATTGCTTAATTTAATGCACTAGTCACTAAAAAAATACAACAAAAAAATTTCTTTACCCAAACTGTTTAACATTTCTTCTATAACTAAACTTAAAATACTAACCACCTTAATCTCTATAATAAATTGAGTAAACTGAAAAACTGACCACACTTAGTCGACAAACTCCTAATTAGAATTTATGGTTTATTCATTTATGATAAATGGCAAGAAAATAGATCTCTATTTCGATGCGGGCCAATCTAATCAATTTATTGCCTTAACCTAATCCTTATATGTACCTCGGTTAACCGACGATTTTGAGCACTCGCAGAAGATGGTCCGCCGGCACCATTCGCACCTTCAGCGTCTGTTTTTTTTTGTAGGAGTGGCCGAGGAGCGCCGATTTATGTGACCGAATGCCTGACGCCTGGCCACGCATTCATAAATAAAAGTCATCATTAATTAAGTTTAGTATAAACAACATGGCATGCCTGCAATTATTCACTCACTCATTCACTCTCAGCCTGCGACGACATGCCAAAAATAAAAATAAATAAAAATAAAATAAATATGTATAAGAAGCAAAAACCAAAGAGGAAAAAAAAGGGAACAGAAATAAATAAAAGAAAAAAGGAAACGATAGGAAAAACCGCACGCAATGTCGACAGCGCGCGCCAAGCAAACAAAACATAAAAATAAAAACCGTTGACAAAAATGATCTGTGGGCAATTATAATGAATTATTTTGACACTTAGGGCCTGTGCAAATGCATAACTAAAATGCATAAACGTAATTTATGCTCTGCCTCGCTCTCTCTCTGTTTTGGTTTTTGCTTTTTTTATTGCATTTTAAATGTGAAGTCCTACGCAAGAAAATCCATTTTACCTTGCGGGCGAATGGCATTTTTCACTTAGCTACAAGTGTGTTGCTGCACATGGCATGGAAAATTGCACAGAATCCGTTTTTAATTGGTGAAAAATAGCAAAAATTTGCAACGCCAAAAGGGTGGTTGCCAGGTAGCTCTTGGCCAGGTTTACTCGTTGGCTCACCTGCCCTGCCCTGCCCTGCCTGGCCTGGCTTTCTGACTACTCGAGGCGCGATTAACATCGCCCCAAAGAATCGCAATGCCAATAAATTGTGCACATTATGGCCGGGTGAGCTGGCGGCCAAGAGGTTGGCCTGGCCTGGCCATTGAAGTTGCAGGGATCAAGGGGCCATGACTTCCATGTAAGCGGCAAAAATTGTTGAAAAAGTGGAGCTGGATAAAAGGTTTTATTTTTATCTGATTATTATAAAGACAAATCTATTGTAAAATAAGCAGAGAAAATGTAAAAAAAGGAGAAATATGGGTTTATATATTAATTTTATTTTAGGGGTTTTATACAATAGAAAAATATTACCACAATGTTTTTGAATACAGATTTTCATAAAATATGATTTTTGAATATTAAATTGATTTATTTTTCTTAATTAAAAATACAATACCAACACCAGAAACGTTTAAGAAATATATTGTCTATAAACATATTGTCTATAAATATATTTCTTAAATGTTTCTTAAGAAATATATTGTCTATAAATATATTTCCTAAACGTTTGATATTTTCCTTTTATTCCTAAGAAATCTTTTATTTCTTACTAAATTTTCTGCTTCTAGAATTCAGTTTACCAATTTTTCCTCTCCAATGACCAATTGCCAACCCACTTTTAGAACGTCTAAAAGACCGTTAAAGTGGGTAAAGTTTTCCTTAACGGTGGTTGGTGGTGGTGGTGTGCTTTTGGCTTTTGTGGTTCCCAGGCGACTTGGCAGCAGCAGAAACATGCGAGCTCTGCGGCTTTAATTGTTGCCGCTGTCGCCAAGTGGATTTTCTAATGCAATTTTCCAAAAAAGCTTACGCAATGCCCAGGCAACAGTCACCGCAGCAGCAGCAGCAACAGCAGCAGCAGCAGCTACTGCAATGGCAACATATTGCAATGGGCTGCCGCCTTGAACGTGTTGCGCGCATAATTACTAAAGGCAGTCAGTCGGTGAGTAACTGCGGCTTTTTAAGCTTCAGCGTCTCTCTCTCCTCTCCTCTCCTTCAGGTTCTGCCAGCTCCTTTGCTCTGTGCCGATCTGAGCCAAAAGTCCCAGATCCCAGATACCAGATGCAGTGTCTCAAGCTCTCTGGCAGTAATCATTCCGCACATACGCGCATATTTAGCATTTTTAAATTGTTGCATTTCGCGCATTTTTTATGACAAGCGGGTAGGAGAGAGGGGCGGCTTGCCCACCATCACTTTGCCACAGAGAAATCAGGATTACACTGTAAAAAAAGGCGTAGATAAATATATATAATATGTTGATTAAGAATTTATAAAATTTAAACAAGCTTACATAAAGAATTTGTCAAAAGTTCTTACCAAAAAAACCTTTTTTTTAAGTTTTTTAGAAAATTCTAGATTCTTTAAGTTAAACTCAAAACCCTCTCCTTGGGTGATGAACCTAACGGAAAATCTAATCAACGATAAATAACAATACTAAACTGACCATGTGTATATTTTGTTTTCGTAATCCTAAGGTTTTTAAAAGGTTTTTTCCCACTGTGCATCAACCGCAAATCTTCAAGTTTCTTCGGCCGGCCAGCTGCTGTCTTCTGGTTCATGTGGCCCATAATTAAAATACATATTGCAAATCACACTAAATAGTTGCTGTTGCTCAGGTATTTCGGCAGTGATTGTTGTGATGGTCATGCGGGGGGAGAGCTTATACACAGGAATCTTAATGAGTTCTTCTGGAATTAATTGTTAATAGATTTAAGCACAAGATGGGAAGAAGTGAAGTTATGAATTCAATATGTAAAAGGGAAAGTGTGGTAAGGAAAAAGGGCTTAAATCAAAACTAAGTACATAAGCAACCGGTTCATATAACTTCTAGTCTTTAATATTTGATTCCGTAACGAATTAAATTAATTTAAATAAATTAATCTCTATGGTTTGAAAACTTTCTATGGTTTCAAAACGTTATACAGCCAGTAAACTCAATTAAATAAATGATGTGAAGCATAACCAATCATTAAGTTAAGCATACATTTTTTATGGTTCTATGTTTTTTCCTTTATTATTACTTGCAGTTTATATTAAACTGCACAACTTACCGGGGAAGAAAATAAATTATTTCAAATTAAATTGTGCTTTACTATAGATAAAGTTTTATAACTAATAATATAGTAAGAATTTTCTAAATAAACTATTTTCTTTTTGTAAAACAAACAAATTAAATAAAATGGTGCCCTATCTAGTCTTACAGTTATTATAACTTTAAAATGTTCATTTAAAAAAGCGAGATTTGTTTAAATTAAATGCTTTACAAGTTCAAATCAAATAAGAAGAATTATAAAACTAAACTTATGGTACGCCAACGCTTGCGGCTGATATTCATCGAATCACTACAAGTTACAAGTGCAATTATCGTTAACAATTTGAAATAAAAAATACAAAAAACAGTGTTAACTTGGTGATTTTGGCCCCGCAGCGTAACGCATCGAAAATTGCTCAACAACAACAAGTGCGCCATAGTGGACTTCCTGTATAACTAACTGACTGCAGCGGCAGCAGCAGGAAATGCACAATAATTGAATTTCGCATTTGAGTTTGAAGTTGATTTTTCAGCGGAAATTATAAATGATGTGCCATATATTATGGTTAAGATATAATATGTGAACGTCTCGGATATATGTGCAAGTAATATTTTGCAATTTGCTGGCTTTTGCTAGCTTTTTTCACCATTTTTATTATGTTTTTTGCTTTTTTTTTTGTATGCCAATCTCTGCCCGCTCTCATGGCGCAGCAACTTTCAAGGTTGCCTTTCCAATAAGAACGCCGGCTCTGAGCCAAATGCCCAATGATTGATTTATATTGTCAGCTGAGCCCAAGGGGGGCCACAAGGGGCGTTTAGGGGTCGGGTGGGGGACTTTGGTCACATGTGTGAGCATAAATGTGCAATTTGCTAATTGTAACACATAACGGTCGGTCGGCCTCCCTCTCGGTGTCTTTTCGCGATCACTTCTTTAACTGCTCACAGTAGCGGTCATAATGGTATTTATGCCATTGCTTTTTGTAATATTTTATTAGCTTTTAAAAATAAATATAAACTGTATGAATTATTAAGTGATTTTATATAGATTAATGATTTATTTAGTGTCATTTTAGTTGAGCTGCAAATTCTATAACCATTTTTACTTATTTTTAGCTCAATAAATACATTAATATATAACTTTACGACCGAAGAATCGTATGAATTTTCTTTATTTGGAAATCCTTTATCAGTATAACAAAATTTGTATAAAATGTATATTATTTTAACCCGGTGCAACTGCCCGTTTTCCGTGTTGTCTGTTTTCCGTGTGGTCCGTTTTCTATAGCTTTTTCAGAAGGAAACTTCATCAGTCCCCGTTTTTTAGTAGAAACATATAAAAAGCTTTTTATAAAAAATAATGGATATAATTTTAATGTTACTGTGCCACTTTATGTGTCTTTTCTACAGCTTTTACAGTAGGAAGCCATACAGTCTTTTATCACTAACCATTTTTTTTGTGGTTGCTTAAAACGTTTTTTAAACTATTTATATATTATTTATACAAATTTTACTCATTACTGTGACACTTTCTGTCCCTTTCCTACAGCTGTTTCTATTCTTTACCCATCCATCCTCAGTTTTTTTAAAATTTATTTTAAAATATCCATTTAACATTTATATAATTTTGACCATTACTGTGCGACTTTCTGTCCCTTTCCTGCGCACATGGCTGGGTCTTTTGATGTCCGCTCCAATCGTTAAGCGTTATGTCATTGTTGTTGTTGTTATTGTTGTTGTTGATATTGTTGGTGTTGTCGTTGTTGCTATTGTGGTGTTTGGCCTTCAGCAACATGTTGCTATTTGCCGTTGCCGTTGGTGTTTTTACTATTCGCTGCTAGCTGTTCTTTCGCTCGTTTTTCACATTGATGTTTCAAGGTTGCCCAATTAAAAGTGACATTTTGCAACATAATGCGACTGCACTTAACATGTTTTCTTGTTCTTACACAATCCAGTTGTTATTGTCGTCGTCGTCGTCGCTTGTTTTCGTTTCTTCTAACGCTGGGTTCTCCTCGGTTCGTTCGCTAATTCACGCTTAAATTATATAATTGAAGTTGATTTTCCTGCACAAAAATTGCTCATTAAAGTGCAATTTACAATTCCATCCAAGTACCAGAAATGTTTGACCCTGATTTCGGAAATATCACGATTTATATTGCTTGGATTTTTTTTGCTAGAATTTTCACATACACATTGGAGGTTTTTGAAACTGAAAATAAACCTTAAAAATTAAAGGAAGTTGCTGGAAGCATGTTAGCTTATTAATTCATTTTAATAATTATTTTTATAGAGGCAAGTTAATGTTTTTTTTTCATATTTAAGATAACAAATCGAATTACAACTATTAAAATAGAAATGAGTTTTTAATTGGTTAAAGCAATAACCAATTATATATATGAGTTGTGTTATAGATCTTTTATTATAGAAATATACTCAATAGGCCACTTAAATTCCTAATTGGAAACAATAAAAAAATGTATTATTAAATGTTTATAGCTGGGAAAAGCTTCAGCCTAACTGAAAAGGTAAAGCTATTATAGAAAATAACATCAGTTAGGCATGTACTGTAAGCTTTTAAATTGCTACCAAAAATCGGTAAATCAACTAAGAAATTATGCAAAGGCTATAAGGCTAACAATTTGCCACTACATTCAAGCCTAGACTCAATCCCAATTTATTTGTGATACAATTTAGCTGCAAGCCAGAATTTGTCATTGGCAATTTTCCAGTGACCATCTCTGGCAGCGATAAACTGCCACTGCCACTGCAGAATGACAACCCGGCATTTTGCAATTGGCTCGCTGTGTTGGGCTCCAAAGTGTTGAATTCCAAATTACACGAGCCAAGCCATCGCAGCTCTATAATCTGGTTACATATATCACTAAAGCCACCACCACCACTATTGGCCACGGCGGCAACGTTGATTAAAAACGAATTAAAAATGCAGGCAAAAGCAAAAAGGCCCCGGAGGGCTTTCAACGCTCCACGCTCAGCGCTGAGCTCTGACCACCCATAAACTAAGCGAATTACTTGGGGCGCGTTAAATGGAAATCGAAGTGAGCCGCAGCCCTGCCATGCCCCTGTGCAATTACCCCCTCCCTCTGTCGTGCAGTCAGCATCATCTCCCGCCCCCCTTCTCGACACATTAAATACGCATTTGTTATGTGTCGCAAGTTGGAATGGATAACTTAACCGAAAGCTAAAGGAAAAACCCACGGCATTCGAGAGCGGGCGTAGCCTTGTCCATTATTCAATTGAGTAATTTTTTATTTAGTCAGTTTGGTTGGCTTTTTAGTTTTAGATACACTAAGGGAAACATTTACATTTTAATTGAAATAAATAAGAAAAATATCAATCAAACCTTGATGGTTTTGTTACTGGAACTTTTACTGCACAAGGCTTTAATTCTGTAATAAAAAAGTATTTTATTTTGTCTCAAACCATCTAGGACTCAAACCCACGTCTTGCGATGCACGTGCAAGCGAGATAGATAAAAGATTGCATATTTATTTGCTCATAACTTCCATGTTTACCATCCGATTGTTCTCAAATTTGAGGAAAATATCTAAAGAAGGATACATAGATATAATTAGATTTAAAATATATAATTTATTAATAGCCGAAAAACAGCTAAAGTATATTGACAAATAGAACCGAATACGGACTTAAATATATTAATTACTAAAATAGTTCCATTAAATTCCAATATTTTATTTCTTAAGATAAAGCTAAGAAAATAAGAATTTTACTTATATTTCTGATTTTAGAAAAGACTCCCTTTTGCAGTGTAGAATTTCTTTTTGTCCCCAGGGCAATTGAACCAAAAATTCGTAATTGTAATTGTTTGGCATTGCAAAATGTGGCTTTTTAAATGGCTCGCTGGCCCGCTGGCCCGTTGGCCCGCTGCTGGCCAGTCCAAGACCAAGTCAAAGTCGGTCGCCTGGCTCTTGGCTACTGTTGTGGCCCAATCTTGGCACGACCGTCTCTCTCTCCAATGGAGTGACGCACACAACATGACCAACTGACGAACCACCAACGCCCCCGCAAACCTGCCCCCCCTTCCCCCCCACTTCTGCAAGCTAGAAAAAACCCCGAAAATATTCATTATATTTGGCGCACGTGCCACACGAAGCAAATTGATTTTGCCAGTAGGTGGAAAATAAAATTAACTTTACGGTTAGATATAGTTTCTTTTTCTTTTTATTTTATTTTTTATTCTTTTTTCTTCTATTTCTCGGCGGTGCCAGTTAAATGAGTTTCGGCTTTGGCTTTTTGGAAATTAGCTAGATTTTGAATTTGTATTTGATTTGCTAAGGCCTGGCATGGCGTGGGCCAACATCGATCTGTCTGTCTGTCTGTCTGTCTCTCTGCCTTTCCGTCCATTTCTGCTGGTCAAGATCTCGGTTCGTACGGCTGTCAGTCACTGTGACTGTGACTGGAATGAGTCGGTGACTGGGACTCGCTTACAAGGCGCCTGCGGTCATTTCCACCGCTTGATTTATGGCAAGAGATTGGCCGGGCAACAACAGCAACTCAGCCTCGGCAATTGTAGATACATTTTTCAAATGCATTTTTCCCTCAATAAATTTGTTTTCGTACCGAAAAAATATATACTTTCTGGCTGGTTATTTTTCTGTAAATGAAAAATGTTTGAGGATTTTTGTTTGATTTGAAATGCTCTTGGCTAATTCAATTTGCATTAGTAATTGGTTTTTTGCTTTTACTGCAGGGAAACTATAAAGCTCGGTTACGGTGTTTGAGATCTGCTTATATTTTTTATGGTTATTGGTAGCGAATTTATTATAATTTAACAATTGCTCGTAAATGTGGTTTTTAGAATAAGTACTTTTTTAATTGGTTAAGGCATAAAGGAAAACCTCAGTTATGAAACAAAAATATGAGCCAACGAGTGGGTTAAATAAATTTAATTAAAAATATATAGGTAGGTCTCATGTTAATAATTAATTACATTTTTGCACATTTGGGTAAATAAAATAAAATTAAACTTAATAAGTAATGGTTTTGACCTAAAAGATTCGAAATATTTAAAACTAAAGTCTCAACATAAGCAACATTTTTATAAACACTCAACAACTGCCCGCTAAATCGTAAAAGAACGCTTCAAAAATATATAAAAACAAAAGACTTAGGCAACAAACTTGGCCTGAGAACCCAAGAAAAGTCTTCCGTCTCTAGAATTCGTAATTGGCCATTCGCTTGTCCGTCCCATGGGATCGTTTTCGTGTCTCTGCACAATTATCAATTACTCCAATCACTTTTATGTCACATGCAAATGCCACTGCCTGAAATAATAATAATAATAGTTAATAATAAATGCCGTGCATAAAAGTTAACGTTGCGCCCACATTTGGTGTTGCGGCGGCGGCGACGGTGTCGGAGTCGGTGTGTTCCGAGTGTTTGTGTTGGCCATCGGCCAATTGGCATTAATTAGCCAGCAATTTTCCGTTGGCGGCTTTTAATTTTGCCAAACGAAACTGCCAACTAACAACCGCAACAGCAATACAACAATGTAACAATCCAAACAGCCCAGGTTGGTTGCCACCCACCAACACGGACAGTACAGGGGGGCTAGGTAGAAGGTGTTGAAAAACAGAAACAAACAAATGCCACACCACCGATTTATTTCCCATATTGCAAAGCTATTAGAATTCTTTGTTTGACTCGGGGGTTTATATTTGATTTATGCTTTTGTTTTGCTGTTAAGTGAATCAATTATAATGCCATTAAAACCCAAAAAACTTTATTTGTGTGAAAGCCATTTGTAAATACTTATAATGGATTTTAGAATTAAATTTTGTTTTTTTTAAAATTTCTTACTTAATTAAATAGATTATATAAAATATATGAATTTTATTATTTTAATTAATTAATTTAGAATGACACGAACTTGTGTTAGCTTTTAGGAACAGAATTGTTTAAAATACATATTTAATAAGTAACAAAAAATGATTAATTTCAAATAATGTATGCATGTGTGTTTATTAAATATATAAATTTCAGATATATATGTGAACTAGCTGATATTATTAACTTAAAATATATTAATAGTATGCTTAAAAATATTATAAATACTTTACCATAAAAAGACAATCAAAAAGCACCCATTAAAATAATGTTGGTCAAAAGGAAAAGCATACTTTTGTGTTGGAGGCTTGGTTTTCCACAAGCCTAATGGGTCTAATAATTTCTAAATTAAGCAGTTTCTTAGGTTTCCTAATTTATTTTTGGTTTCGGACACTTCTTTGTAACTATTTCGCTGATCTGACAATACATAAATTTGTCTTTGAAGTGGTACCGACCAGACAAAAAAAAAAAAACCAAAATGATTGCCGTTGCACTTGGTGTGGTTATTGTTGTGGCAATGCAACTATGTATCTTTGTTTCGTTTTTTTTTTTTTGTAAGCTTTGTGTCACTGCTTGATTAGTTTTTAATTGTATGATTTATGGCATTGCACAAAAGCGAAGCGCTTTGCGTTATGTTAATGTTAATTGAGAAATTAACATTTTATATACATTTTGTGCCCGCTCCCCGATCGCCGAGACAACTTGTCAGATCGTTAATGCTCATCAATCGCTTGGCTTGGTGGACTGGCCATTTGATAATTCGCTGATTTATTGGCCAGCCTTTAGCACGAAGCGACATTTGCTTTTAGCCAATATTAGCATAAGACGGAATTTATTTCTTATCTCCCTCTCAATGGGCGCGCGGCCCCCTTTGGCGATTCGTTGCAGCACATTTTGTGGCATTTTGGCGCAAAAAAAAAAAAGATTTTTTCTCACAACGCCCACCGAAAAAGCCAACTGAAGTAAACTCATAAGCCCGATCCGTTCGTTACCGACCGCGTCGAGTGCCACAAAAAGGCCACAAAATGCTCAGCTCGGCCTCTGACTTTCGGTAATTTGAAAATTAATAAAGTCGTTTGTTATGCAAAGTGGCAAGCGGGTGGCAAGCGGATGTGGGCGGTTTTTCAGAGGCTGTCTGAGAGGTGCGGGCTCTGCCAGCTGTTTTTTTTATTTGTTTCTTGTTTTTTTTCTGTTTATTTTTTTGGTGTGAATTGGCCCAGCAAAATGTGGGCCACCACCGGCATCTACAAAGTTGCAGCACTCACGCATGCGCCGCTTGGTTTCCGATTTGGTAAAAGAAAAAAAGAAAAAAAAATCAAAAAGCCAAAGGGAAATTCATAAATAATATGTCGAAAGCGGTGACTATGTGGGGGAAAATGCAGAAAATGCATTAGAGAAACCCCTTCATTGGCCTTGCGAATAGGGCCCTTAAAATTCCCAAGTATTAATTTAGGGTATTAATTTATGGGAGTTAAATTGGGAGATTATATCTTGGATCATCAACATATAATTTTCTTTAACAAATCCCTTATTTCATAAGCTGTAAGTTTGTGGAATGTCTCCCTAAGGACCTAAGAATAAGGATGTTCCAAAAAGTGCGTTTAAAATTCCGAAGTACGAAGTCATCGTCTGAATACAAGCAAATAAAATCGGCCGATTAGAACTTCAGCCTGCCAAATGTTCAAATATATGTGTATGTATATATTTTTATAAATAAAGCCCATTTTTCCTGAGCTCCTAATTTGAATTCCCCAATTAGTTCCCTTTAAGCCAAGTCTTCCTCCAACCATCGCTGCCAATCTTAATAAGCCAGCTCCAAAATGCCAGAGCAAACAAAAGGTGTCTCTGTCTGCATATATATATATTTTTTGCCTTCAATTTTTTTTTGGGCCCCCAGGCTGCTAGTAGTGGCTGCTACTCAACTACTGAAACTTTGGCATCAACTACAACATCTGAAAATGGCAGTCAGCCACAATGGCAGTGGCACTGTCAGTGGTTGGTCGGCTACACCTTTCCCCATTAGCCCAGCTAGGGAGCCAACTGGGTCAAAGTGGCACAAACCCCACCGCGATCATTAGGCGGCAGTGGAAAAATACGAAATACAAAATATACTTCATGGAAACCATGACAATCTTCAGCCCACAGGCCAAGAAAAAAAGAAAAAAAAAAACAAAAATGTTGACAACCAAGTGCAGGCAAATGTATCATAAATTTTCATATAATTTTCCAGCCGTGTCTCGCGGAGAAACCGCAGCAGCAGCAGCAGCATAGCTGCAGTTGGAGCTCTTTTTCTTTTTCCTTTTTTTTAGTTTTGTATTTTTTTTTTCTCTTTTTTGGGGATTTTGCAAGTGCCGCCAAACACTTGCAGCTGCTAAACAAAAGCAACAGCAACAATGATCACTTGTAGTTAATTTTTCACAAGTGACTGCCAGGTTTTGTGCAATATTGCGAAGCGGGTTTTCTGCCTGTTTGATTTTTCTTCATGGGGGGAGGGAGGTAGGGAGCTTTTCATATAGCCTGACCTGTCGCGACCGTTGCCAGGTGCAAGCTGCAAGCAAATACTTTGAGTCTTTGACTTTTCTCGCTTTTCAGTTTTTTGGAGGTTTCAGTTTTTTATTTATTTTTATTTGTATTTATTTATTTTTAAGGGGGCGCGGGGGCTTTCGGCAGTCACTTAAGTTGGCTGCTGTTGCTGCAGCTGAGACGATAATTAATTCGGAGCACAGATCCGAAACGATCCGATCCGGTCTGGTTCAATTATGTCTCTCGGCCGGCCAAAGGAATTTTGTCTGAGATTTTTTGGCAAATTGGAGCAGTTCCATTTCCATAAAGGCAGCTGTGCCGCGGTATTTTTTTCTCTCCTTATTTTTTTTGGAGCTTGAGGGGGCTGGAGAACTAGATCCGACACTGACATGCCAATGCCGCAGAAAAGCCAAAAAAAATTCTCAGGCTTGTTAATTGCCGTTGTCAGCTGGCGGGCTATTTATAAATTTTACAACAAAATAAAATGCTGCCAATTGGAATTGGAGTTGCATATTTGTGGTTAACAT
>JAEIIU010052082.1:0-19614 GCA_018874675.1 Drosophila baimaii
ATGACTCCTTCACTGCGTTGCAAACTTCTGACTAAAATTATAATACCCTGCAAGGGTATAAAAAGGAATTCTTATGGTAATAAATTTCATATATAAGCTAACTTGCATCCTGGATTTTAAATGTAAAAATATTTATTTAATAATTCTTAAGTTTCCTTATGTATAACCATACTTAAAAAGAGTATCTTAGGCTTCGATTTGAGCTATTAAGTATCCATTAATTATGAAAATTTTTCTTGACCACTTTAAGACATATGTATCTCTTTTTTTTTTTGCCAACGCCTCGTCTCATTTAAGTTGCTTCTTTGTTTGCCATAAAAAAAATAAACAAGAACGGAATATCTAGTATGTATATTTATTGTATGCTCACGACAGGCGGCAGACTAAATTGTATCGCAAAAAAAAAATTACTTGGTAAATTATGGTGAAGTGTAATTTAGCATTTTTTTGTGTGCCAAGATTTTCTGCGTGCTTAGCTCAAGTTGTTTTTCTTCTATTTATCTTATGACTTCAAGGCGACGATTTCCTGAGCTCATTAAAAGGCTACGAAATTCACACCCAGCACATTTTTGGCAAACTTTGAGCTACTGACTGACTGAATGACCAACTTGAAGGGGACTTGTCTTGGTTTATTAATTATAATTTTTTATTTGCGTAATTTTTACGACTTTATGAATTGAAATTAAAGTGGCAAAGGAAGTTATTATATTTTTAATAACCCAAATTTGAGTACTGTGAAATCATTTTGGTTTCTTTTTTTATAAATAAACAATGATATGAGCTATTAAGCTATTAAGATTTGTTGACAATTTATTGGGATATAAATGCAGTGATATCACAGCTGATAAAGTGTTTTGTACATGAATTACGTATACGACATGGTGGTTGTCACAACTTATACTTTAAGCTGTTCCCCGAAGAGGTTAAATTTTATTTTGTGTTATATTTAGTTGCTCAGTTTATTTAAAGAAGCTTACATAATCTTTTTGTAAACGATCCCAAAAGTATACCATATAATTATATAGATTAGTGGGAGCCTAAATAATTATATTCATAATTTAGTCATTCATATTCGATTATTATTAAGTCAAGCTTTAGCCAAGCCTTTATTTGTACAGCCTTTAAGAACAGAGGTATAAGCTCTGATGACCACAAGTCAAACCTGAAAACCAAATACACTTCGGACTTAAATAATCCAAGACCACACACATTGGGAATCAACACAAAATAAATACTTTAAAACTATGCAAATGCTGAAAGACAAAAGAAAAGAAGAACTGTCGGTTAAACACAGGCTATCTTAAAGCCCCAACCGTGGCATATAAATTGATTACTCATCTGGGTCACAAGAGATGGCAGAGAAAGATTCGGGATTAAGTTACCAATTCTTCAATGAGCCATAAACAACAAGATTTAGCAACCTCACAATTGGCAATTTGCAATTTACATGTGCCATATGTGCGGGTTAAGCAAACTGCAGCCAGCACTCTTTTTTTTCGATTTTTCTGCATTCGAGTGGGCGTTCCAGCAAATTGTTATGGTTGTTGTGATTATTTTTACAGCTTGTTAAACAATCTACGTATTTTTTTTTTTTGCTTTTTTTTGGGTCGGACATGACTACCAGACTAAATGCAAAGTGGCGGGTCAGCAGAGTGAGAAATCGGTGACAGAAAAGCACCTAAGGTAAATTTGAAAAATCAATTAACTACACTTGAACCTCGAATGCTAACCCCGACGACGACGGTTAACCCGTAACGAATAATAGAATTGTAATTTTGATTTATGATCAAACACAAACCGCTGGACATCCAGCAAAACGGTTAATAGAAAGCTCAGATCGCTGTCGAGAAATGTTTTATTTATGATTTCTGTGGCACGCAATTGAGCCCAGTCGAAGTCGAAGCAAAAGCCAAAGACGAAGGCGAAAGAGGAACAAATTCAGTTATGTAGAGAACAACTCGCGAAACTGACATCATCTGCCGGTGAGACAGCAAAAAGCTTTTTGCGTCTCGCAACCGAGTAAATCTCATTAGAAATGCATTTGCAAAGTCAAAACAAAAACTTGAAAAATCACAAAAAGTCAACTTAAATTGAGTTTCAACGAATTCCCGCCTCGATCTCCGGTCCAATTAATAAATCAACCTGTTGACTAAACAGAAAAAAAAAGATATAGGAAGACTTATAAATTATCCCCCTCAATTGGGCTGACAAATTGTCTTGAAAATACTGTGCATCGTCTAGAGGGAAAATATTGTATAAACTTTCCCACTGAAAGTGTGGGCGTTGCAAGCTAATGGTTTGATAAAAAGATAAACACTCTATTATCATCGTACAAAAATGTACAAAATGCAAATGAGTTGAACATCTTATCTCCACTTAACCTTTTGCCCGCCTGAGAAAGTCAATCTGTCAAAAAATGAAACAAACCCAGCAGAGGTGTGGGCCCAGAAAATGATTTTCGTATAAACTTGAGTTGAGCTTTTCGGTAGCTCCGTGAGATACAGTATCTGTATCTGAACATGTTGAAGTAACAGAACAAAAACATTTAGGAGTGCCCGGCCCATCCATCAATCAATTTGCTAATCATGTGGGCTGGTATGTAAAAAAAAAGGAAAGAAAGAAGACAAAGCACAGAGAAAAAAGCACAAAAATGCGATGAAATCTGGCTAAGAAAAGGTGTTGAAGTTGAAATTTAAATGTATGGCATAATTTATTTTAATTAAATTAGTAATGGTAAAGATCTACCAAGCTAAGGTATTATTATTCAACAGATTTGACTGAGAAAAACATAAATAAATATAATAATATTTTATTTTTAATACAGAAAAAGTATGTTTTTAAATTAAAAATAAATGTTTTTTAGTTCTTAGTATTTTAAGCTAAATAATAATATTTATTTAAGCAAACTCACATCTTAGGCTAACACAAAACATATATTTTATAGCTTAACCAGAATCACCCATTTGTTTATACACTTAACGCACATATTTATGCCGCAACACATTTGCACACACGGGTTTTTAGGTAAATTTGACAAGTTTTTTGCCACTCACGCCGGCCAGACAACATTCTCGCATATCGCGCACTTCAAAAGTTTTTTGCCGATTCCAAATGCGCATTGACTGCCACAAATCAAGTTTAAGTACGGCAACAAAGCAAAAACTAAAACTATGTAGAATAATACAAAAAAAGAACCACAACAAATTCTGTTAGTGGGCTGAAACAAATGTAATTGCGCGTGTCGAAATGTGGAACATAAAAGAGAGAAAAAAAACGCAGAGACAGACACTCTGTCAGTCAGCCTACAACTTTTAGATTCTAAACTTTTGATAAATTTATTTGTCTACGGGCGACAAAACAATTGAATATTTTGCCGGCCGGCTTTGCCTGAATTTAAAATGCACAACAGCGCAGTAAACAAAAAGCTAAACGAGAACAAGCTCATGCTTACTGCATTTTAAAATTGCTCAACAGTCGCATGTGGTGGCTGGTGTGTCTGTGTGAATGACAGAGACGGACAAGTGAAAAGTGTTAACTACGTTTTCACGGTGCGGTTAATGTTCGACGCCGATCTCGCGGCTAAAAGGAAAATGCCAAGACGTGCCAAAAACCAGACCCCCCTCCATCTCCAAAACACCACCTCACTCTATTTTCCGCGATTGCATAAAACTCGCAAGAGAGACGCAGTGAAATTGTGGAGAAAGAGAGAGAGAAAAATAAAGCCAAGTCAAGTTTTCAATCTGTCGGATTGGGCAAGAGCAGCGGTTACAAAATATATTTTAGCCATCAATTTGGCGGCTTTTTACCAAAGTGTGTGAAGGGTCCCGGCTTCGACTTAAATCTAGTAAAACAGTCAAACTGACAAGTGGCCATCAAGTGGGCGGAGTTAAGTGGAGAATGTGAAAAGGCTGAAGGGCCTTTTGATTGATTCTCACAAGATGCTGGTGCGTTTATAAATGGGGAATATTTAAAGATTTAATTGCGAGTTATTCAAGGAACAATAGTTAAATGTACATAAGCAAATCTTTTGCAACATTTTAAAACATTTTATTTATTTTTTAATCACAAACAAGAATATGTTGAACTTAAAGTTGACCTTAATATAACGTGCCATACTTTGTATAATTTTTCTAATAGTTTTTAGAAATACTAGCTCAGTGTAGAAGCACACAAAAGACGGAGAAATTAAAAATAACTTCTTCCTCTGGTCATCCAGCATTAGCACATACAAAAATTAGCACGAAGAGTGCACCAGGAATTCTCAAGTCTGGATTCTGGAGCAAGCTCGCTTAAATAGCACTACTTTTGGAATTAAATTATATAGTGAAATATTCACTGATGATCATAAAGTTTGTTTTCAATCGAAATGCGTCTGGACAAACCTCGCTCTACAAAAATGATCTATATACAATCTGGCATATAGTCCACCCACAATTTAGACCTCAAGTTGCCAAAAAAAACCTTAAATTTCCCTATATTTTTAGGCAAAAGTTTACACATTTTAAAGACTAAACCCTATTCCTAATAAAATATTAATAAAAAAAATAAAATAAAACAAACAAACCAACTCAATTCCCACAATCAACTGGCATTACGTATACCACACGTTAGCCCCGCTTATGAATTTTGCAAACATTTTAAAAATAAATAGTTAAGTCATCCCCCTGGCTGGCTGGCTGGCAAACTCATATCTAAACCCTGACGGCTTATCGCAAATAATAAAAGATCTCGATTTCATTCCGACCTGCACTCGCTCTCCCTCGCAGTCGGGTTATTTAAATATTCAGCTGCGAGCCAAAAATAAACAAATGACGATAAGCATAAGAAATCACGCTCCGGCCTGATATAGTTAGTGGTCTATACTATAAAGAATAATTCTGTTTGGGCTAGGCAATGGCGGGATTAAAAAAAACCAAGTCACGTTTTTCCGGTGCTCAATGCCAAAGTGCAAATTATGCAAATCTTAGATGGCAAAAAGGGGGTGGTAGGTGAAGCAAGGGGGTTTTCCTATAAAGGGTGCCCAGAAAAGAGTTACCAAGAATATATATAATCAAGAGATTGATTTATTGCCAATTGGGTAATATTTAAAGTGTGCTAAGGCCTTCGAGGAGTTATAAATTATGCATACACTAGTTTTTCTAACTGAAAGATATAAAATAAAGTTTCCTTTTTTTGCATATAAAACGGTTAAAATATATATTATTTTTTGGAAAAAAAAAAACAGAGAATAAATAGCTTTTTTATTGCCTTCAACTGCTTGCACTTCCTTGTTGGCAAACTTTTCTTTTTAGCTTTTCCTGATTTTTCCTCCGCCATGCTTGAGATGCGTTTTCGTTCGGGTCAGAAAAGTTTGTTACGCTTTGTTGCCTTAAATCCAGACCCAACAACTGACACTGCCACCCCGAACCGTAGGTTTAGATATGAAAAATCCGTATTAAATCACATAGTTCTTGTTTATGAGGCTCAGTTCATTGACACTTTCCGAAAACTTGTTATAATTTCATGGGTCATACACTCCATACACTCCATACACTCCACACACTGCCCTGGCCCCTCTTCTGCCTGTCATTTGCGGCTCTAACTGTTTTGCATTGTTTTATGGTCAGGCTGACTTTTTGTTCACACATGGGAAACAAAGCCATCAAATAAAACACAACAAAACCAACAGCAAACAGAAAATAGCAAAAACAAAAACAAAATAGTAAAAAAAAAACCAACTGAACACGACGACGTGCTGCAACAGTTTCCATTTAATGAAAGGTGTGGAACCACAGTGGAATTACGGCTACAGTGGGGCAAGTGTGGGTCACCATGTGGGCCACATAGAATTGCACCAGACACGAGGAGTCGAAAAAAAAAACCTAGAGTTTACCGTTGGCTTGTATTTAATGTCACAAGTACACGACGATCTTTCCCACTGTCTGTATTACGGCTTTGCCCGTTGATTTGGTAATGCAATATAAAGAAATGTGCGTTACCTTCTCCGCTGCCTGTAAATTTATGTACGTATGCTCCACATAATGCCCCACTCGTAATTAGCCTCTGGGGCGATTTGTCAGCCCAACCTCCTTTGTCACGTTCTCTGGTCTTCAAGTTGGCAATGATGGTGATGATGATGATGTTGTTCCAGTCGGCGCTGTCTTTTGGGAGCCCCCCGAGCATGAAATTGCCGGGGCCATGAAACTATCGTGAGTTCTTTGACAGCCATATAAGATATATGGCCGGAGCTATTTGAGGGAAGTGGGTGTCAATTGGCAGGCTAACTTGGCTCTGAAAGGTATCCATGAAATATTTATTCACTGCAAAAGCGTTCTCAGTATCCATATCAAGTACCAGAAGCAGTTGTTCAAGAGATACGGTTGTATTTATTCAGGAAATTCGAGCGTAGGAATGCCAGCTGCTGCAGGAATGCTAGTTACTAACTATTATTTAAATAGAAAACTATATCAGACGGGGAATGCTAGGTATTTCTTCAGAGAACTTATGATTAATATACCTATTTCTTTATCATTTCCTTTATTAAATTTAGATTTTTTTCAACTCTCTGATTTAAATAAACTATTTATAAGTCATATGGAAGCAAGATTTTAATATAAGTATCCATTAAATAAATACTGAAATCAAATGATAGCATGTTTAACCCTCTTTGATGGTCATTACTGCATAATTCATATATAGCAAATCCAATTCCACTTGCCACAATCCAATCTCACTTTCAGCACCACAAGTCCATGCCTTATTTATGCCACCTTCTCTGGCCTCCCCTTCCTACCATGTACTTGAGCGGAAACTTCAGCCTTGAAACGCTCCACCCGCAGAGGTAAGCGAGTGCAGCGGTAATTGGGCTTAATAGTCGGGCTAATAAGTAAAAGATGGCACGCCCTACGGCCTCCTAAACAACTCCAAGTGGCACCAGCGGACCAAGACCTGAACTGAACTGAACTGAACTGAGCCCAACCCAAGGAAACCGAAATTGAAACGAACGCTGCGAGAGCTGGCCGAAAACATTAATCATGCAAATGGCCCAAACACTTTTTCTCTCGCTTTGGGAAATTACTGTCCAGAAAATGCTGCTGCCACTATGGGTGACTGCTCCCACAAAAAGGTACCGGAGTGAATATATATATATATAGTTTTTTTTCTTCTGATATATATAGTGTACACTTTGCTTGAAGCACGGAAAAGCGAGAAAAAAGGGAAAACAATCTCTGAGGCGATCGGCCAAGCGGCCAAGAGTTTTCCACATGGCCGCACCGAAAATTAGCAAACGAGATTAGTCCAAGAAAAGCTATATATATATGTATATGTGCATATATAGATATCGGCTTACAGATTTTCAATAGGAGAGCGAAAACCTAGATGTAAATTCGTCAGCGAAAAGCCGCTCCAGAGCAGTGGAAACTGGGGAAAAGTTGAAAGTAAAAGGAAAGACGATGGCAGCGACTTTCCCAAAACGGCAGCAAAGGCTACTCTAGACTGGTCTGCTGTTTTCCGTTTTTTCCACAGCGCTTTTCCTTGCCTTTTGCGTGGGTGTGTCGGCGGGTCCAAAAGCGCACTGGGGATTAGCATATATTAGCGCCCCAGGCTAATGCAAGTCGAGGCACTAAGCCACGAAGGGAGAGAGTGAAACCCAAAGGAGATCGGAACAGAAAGCAAAAAAGCTATAGAAATTAAACGAAGAAGATTTACTCTAATTATTTAGATAGGACATCATTTAAAGGTTAAAAAATTGGTAAAAAGCGTACATTAACTTACTAAAGCTTAAATAATTTATATAAAACGTGAGACATGATTTATTTAACGATTTCATAAACAAAACTAGCTTGGTTAAAGGAATAAATTAAATGAATAAACAAGAAGAAATCCCTGTCATTCTAACACTTAATACCCTTCTATTTAGCTTGATTAAAACAATAAACCAGGCTAGTATAAACAACCTATAGCACATTTTAACTTTATTTATTTTTCCTCATTTTTCTTAAGCCTTTCCACACATTTTCTAAACCAACACCAGTCCTGTACGATCCCCCATATATTTTAGGGTAACCCAACAAAGGCTAATACATTGCCACTTCTAGTTCGGGTTCCAGGTTGGAGGTGGCTTGCTCCGGTGGGTGGTGGTGGTGGTCTTTGGCCGCTGAGTGAGTGGTTTCCTTTTTGCTGGCTTTAAAGCCCGACTCATTGTTCGGTTACCAAACGGCTTATAGACTTAAGTCGGGCGAAGCCCAGAGCTCTGGCATAAATTAAAACTCGGATATTGTTTCAAACGCTGACATTGTCTAATCTTGAAGTTTCCAATCTGGAAATCTGGAGTAGTGGAGAGGTGAGGCGGGCAGCCGGGAGCGGTCGCTTTGACTTTCAATAATCGTCGTGTTTTGTCGCATGCCCAAAAGCCTTTCAATTAAACGAGCCGCACGTTTTTTTTCGCTGTGTGTCTGTCTGGTAGGAAAAATGCATTTTAACGCCAAACTTCGACAGCGACAAACAAAAAAAAAAAAAAATGGTAAAGCAAAGCAGCAACAGCTTTAAACAACAACAAAGTTGAACATTTTTATAAATTGGAAGTACAGTGGGGTTTATTATATTTAAATAGGTATACAAAAATATTTTTGTATCTTTAAAAGTACAACATTTATAAATGTATGCATTGTACATTTTGTTTACAGCTTTTACAAAACATTTAACTAATAAAAGGAAGAAAGCTGTATATATTTTGTAAATTTCGTAGTGTTTTCCATTTAATCTTTAACTTAATAAAAATTTCTTTATATGCTTCTCAACTATAGGAATTCTCATAAACAACAACAATTTCTTTATTTAAATTAAACATATTCCCCAAATAGTTGCTTTACGAAATATAATTCTCAATATAATACTTCCTAAAGACCTCAATTCTTACCCTATCCAGATTACTCACTACAGTGGGGAATATGATATTAAAATAGGGATCACAAATAGTATTACATATTTCCTTCATCTTTAAAGACACAACTTTTATAAATTTATGGATTCTACATTTTCTTTACAGCTTTTACTAACCATAAAACTAATAAAAGGAAGCGAGCTGTATATATTTTGTAAACTTGGTAGTGTTTTCCATTTAGTGTTTAATTTAAAAACATTTTCTTTAAATGCTCCTCAGCTCTAGGTACTCTCATAAACAACAATAATTTCTTTATTTAAATTAAACATATTTGCATTATTTACAAAATATAATTCTCAATATAATACTCCCTAAAGACCTCAATTCTTACCCTATCCAGATTGCTCACTCCTAACTTCAAGCTCTCTAAATAGCCAAACATCGATGACATTTTGATAAGAGTAAATTCCCTCATAAAAACCAGAGCCTCCCATTAAGATGGCATCTGACGCTTAATTGAGAGTCTCCACTGTATGTGGTAAGCATATTTTGTTACATTTTGAGGCCAACTTGGGTTGGGGCACAAACAACAAGCCGCGAGTACCGCGATCCAAACTGGCTGCTGTTTTCTGTTTTTCTGTATTTTTCTGGGCCTGACTCATGATCCATATGCCGCATATTGATACAGTTTTCTTAGTTATTTTTTCTGCAGCTCGAAAAAAAAATCGAGAAAAAGAAATGATATATGGCTAAATGATGTATGACGCTGGGTAGGGCTGGAAACTGGAAATGGAAAACACACAAAGACCATGGTCTATTCATAGCCACCGCACATGGGCAGGGATTTTCCTCAGAATTTCCCAAGTGAAAAGTGTAAAAAAAGCAAGAGATTAAACCAACGACAACGGCAATTTCAATGTTAAAATCATTTTCAATTAATTATTTATAGGACGCGCATGGCAAAAAGAGAAAAAGTCAAGGCCTGCAAAGCATCCGGTTCCTTTCACAAAAGTCACCCGAAAAAAAAAAAATAAAGGAAAACGATTCGAAAAGTGGGAAAACCCCAACACGGCTCTGCTGGCCATAACCTGACATTTGGCAACTCAAGTCGAGTTAATTAAGTTGCCACGCTCCTTCGACACCTGCACTCTCTTTTCACTATTTTGCTTTTGTTTCTCGACATTCACCGGAGTGTCTATAATCTCGCGAAAGAAAACACACGCAAACTTGGGTGTTATCGGTGGCCCCCCCACTTGCTCCGTGATAAGTTCCACCCACAATGCAAACATTAAACGATCATTTGCCAAAATAATTACATGATGTCAGCCGCATTCGAAGGTCTATCGAAGATAAGTATTGGGTATTATAAGAATATGCTTATGGGAAGTTAATTGAATGTTAGTTTAGGACTGGGGATTGCAAGATGAAAATTGTAAAGAGGATGTGACGTTACAAGTGGCTAAAAATAAATAAATAAAAAAGAAAAAAGCGTACCTTATTACTTGTTCTATATAAATTCTCTGTACACATGAAACTTAAACAAACCCATTTAAACAATAAGTAAAACAATGTGAAATTATTTAATTAAATTAACTTGGCTTCACTCCTCTAGCATTGCAACAAATCAATAAAAAAGTAAACCCCGCTAATTGTGATCCGCTTAAGCTTGTTTAAGCCACTTAAAACACCAAGCAACAATCCAAATCATTTCTCAAACAAACATTTAATCTTTTTTGCTTTCATCAAAAGCTGACAAATCAATTCCTCAGCAAATTAAATAAGAATGATTAAACATTGGCTGCCCGCAGAGTTTTCACTTTATGTTCGAATGCCATAAACAGAGAATCGTTTAGGCCATATTTAGAAGAGAAGAAAAGCCGACAACGACGGATGACTGACTGACGACGACGACGACTCCAACTAAGAAAGCAGCGTTTTGCTTAGGATAAACGCTTACAGATCGCCAAACGACACTTTACTTTCTGTGCAGTTAGAAAGTCGCGTTTGCGACTAATGGCGAAATATGATAAACTACAAGACTTGATGAACACTTTCCCAGCGAACTGGGGGGCTGGTCATTAGAAGAAAACACAGTCGCCGAGACTGGCAAGACAGCTTTGCATTGGTTTTGTTTTAGCCGCCAGCGAAAAAAGTAGAACAGAAAAAAAGAGGAAAATCGAGACGAGTTGGAGCGACTTTTCCGAGATGAGGAAAAGTGGATGCACACACACACACACACATTTTGCTTTCAATCTCTTTGCCAAGTAGCCAGTGCGGATAACATGGCGTATGAGCAATGTGCAACATGAAGGCGGGTGGAAAATTGCGGGGCAGTGGCGGTGGATCATATGGGCCAAAACAATTACGGCTGTAAATGAAGTTGTTTGTTGTAGTTGTTGTTGTTGCTAATGTTTGTGGTCTGCGGGTGGTGGGCGTGGCTGGGGGGCAATTATGTCCAGCAGTCGTGTAGAAAGAGGGGAAAAGCATAGAAGCATCCATCTGCATACACGGAAAATGCAGGAAAAACAAAAACACACTACTCCTCGCGAGCCAATGTTTTCTGCTCCAAAAAGCTCAAAGCGGCTGTGAAAATGATTTTTCCCCGTTTCCATCTCATCTCAAGGCAAATATTAGTAAGTAAGGGAACAGAAATTGACTTCAAACTGCAAAATAGTTGCCGATAAATGAAATCGAAAGGCAGCGGCGAAAATACAGAAACCAAAAAATCTACCGAAATCGGAAAGCAAATGTAAATTGCGTGCGAAAATGCTGTTTGATTATCCCCTGATGTGACCTTGAACTTTAGCACCTCAGATAGGGGCGGAACTAAGGGGGGCCTGAAACCTGAACTGAGCAGAACAGACATCAAACTCGTTAAATCAAAATGCCTGCCGGGCGCACAGCTTGATTAATTATTGCGCATTACGCAAGTCGAACGTAGTAAAGTTACAGCGCTTTTTTTTTTTGTTTTTCATTTTTTCCCTTTAGGTAAGCTGTTGTTCCCCGACACAAGGGAAAACAAATTAGAAAATGGTTTGCCGCAAATTGCGCTGCTGACATTTGCAAAAGTTTTGTTGCGTTTTCCTCTGCTTTGCCAAGCCAACAGAAAAGTTGTCTTGCATGCGGAAAATCAAACTTGGATAATAATTAAGAGATACGATACGATTTTGGCATAATAAAGGTCAAAAGGGTAAGGGCAAGCTTTACAAAATGAAAACTAATAATTAAAAAATTAAATGCTTAGAAAAGGACTGAACATAGTACATTTTATTTTGATTTATTAATTATGTTGGCAGATAAACTAAAAAAGCGCATAGAAGGGCGCCTTTGAAGGCTACTATATAACTTTGAGAATTGCAGAGAAGGGCGCACTTGAAGACTACATCTAACATTTGAGAAGTGCAGAGAAGAGCTCTTCTTATACATAAACACCAGTCAAAGCCATACTTGTATTGGGTAATCTACTTTTGTAATTTATTCTCAATTCATTTTAGTTTAATCAATTCCAGTGGATATACAATTTAACTTTTCTCAAAAGACCAAACTTCTAGAGATCCAAACAATAGTTTCAAATGCCGCTTGACATGTTTGTTGGCCCAACAAAGTTCGACCATAACCCCAAGGAGAAAAACTTAAATTGAAATGTCATCTGGTGAATTACCCTCAAGAAAATCTGCGCTTCACTCACTTCATCCCAAAAGCTGAACTTTTATTGGCCCACAAAGGGGACATTTGCATCGAAAAACTAAATGAACGCGTGGAAAATGCACGACAACGAAAATAGGGGACAAAAAACAGAGTGGGGCATAATTAATGGAAAACACGCGGCTGCTGCGCTCGTGAATCCATTCATGAACAATATGGAGTAATTTATGATGGGGTCACTGGTTTTTCTTTTTTTTTTTTTTGTATTTTTTTTACGACTTGTATGCCCTGTTAAAGGGGTACATTAATTTAGCCCCAAAGTTCGCAATGGAGTGAAGAAGACCTCTTTAAAACATGTTGACCAGCTTCCGCGTTTAAAAACAGTTTTTTTGAACGCTTAAATCGTCGAAACACAGTACATTTTTAAAGTATATCTATAATTGTATAGGTTTTTATAATAATAAAATAAATAAATAATATATTATTGTATTTTGAAGACAATTCATTAATTTTTTACAGCTTGAAATGGACACATATCCTTCTTCCGTTATGCTTTTGTAACTAAAATGCTCCTATCTTGAAATTCGGTGGCCAACCAATGTTTACGAGGGTATTCCCAGCTTCGACTGTATTTTTATTAGCTTTTACTGTGAATTTTGGTTTTTTATGAATTTGTCGTTTGTTTATTTTTTGCACTCACTTTTTCGCTGCGCTCGTAATTCGCTGGGAACTTGGGCGAGCCAAAAAACGATGACGGCGATGGGGTTAACGGCGACTGTGACGCCGATGTTAGCGGCGACTGCGACGACGACTGCGACTGCAGCGCCATGCGCTGATGATGAAGCGTGGAAAGCGTCGGCGTCGATGCCGACAGCGACGCCGGGGTCATGATTAAATGCCGCATTATTCCGCGAGATCCAACTCCTTGCCGACCCCTATATATATGTGTATATTTTCCACTAATTTTTCTCACTTCTCACTCGCTTTTCCACTGGCTATTGTGTGTTTGTTGTTGGGTGTTTTCCTTTTGTTTAATTTTTTGTTTGCTTGCTGGGCTCTGCACGCGGCGATTTACATTTCAACAATTACATTGTTTTTGCCGTTTGTTTTGGTCAATGTTTCGTTACGATCCGCTTGCTGTTTGCTTTATTTTTTATTTTTGTTGTATTTTATTTGTTGTGTGTGTTCTCCCCTTCTCACTTTATTTCACTGTAAATGTCAATTGCCATTGTGGGACAAAACATTTTGCTAAAAACAACAGAAATTTAATAAGCTAAATTCAACAGCAGCTGCCGGCCTGCGGCTGTTGACAGAACGAACAGTCACCGCCAAATGGGTTACGTTCCGAATAACGCAAATAAAAGTATATTTTATTCTCTATCATTTCCCATTGACTATGCATAATATTTTCTATTTTTAAACTAATTAAGGGTTCTGTTTTAAAGCATGTCTAATTATAGCTGCTTAATTTGGTCTGTTGATTAAAAATTTAATAGAGATTTCACATGGTTTACTTTCTATCCAATTTAAGCAAAAAGAATAAATTCACCTGAGTATTTCTTGATGTATATGTACATATATTTTGTAAATGTAGGTTAAGAATTTATTTTACAAAAAGGTTCTTACCTTCAAGAAGGATAGTAATATGAAAGGTATTATTAAAGAAATGTATGTTACAATGTACAACATTAATGTATTGTTTAACAAATAACATTTTCAACTTTTCTTTAAATTCCATATTAAGTTAATTCTGCTCTTTAAATTGTTTACAATAACTATTAAACATTTATACATATGTGGGTTTACCGCTTAGCAAACACTTTGCGATTCTCACAGTTCCTCTACACTTTTCATCCGCTCTCTTTTTCCTCATTTTTTCCCCCTATCTGAGCACTTTAATTGCCTTTATTTTTATCACCTTGGCTCCTCACAAATTTGCGTTTCCTCCCCCTTTTATTTTGTTGTTACTCGCTTATCACCTTTTCCCTACTATTTCAATTCGAATTCAGCTTGTTGTTGTTATTTGCGATTCTTATTTTGCCTTAACATGTATTAATTCGCTTTGGTGTTTTTCACTCTTTTTTTTCAGGTTGACGTGAGCGAATCTTATCAGGTGAAAAAACGGAAATAAATGGAAGTGCAAACAGCTACCCGTATTTTGTATTTATTTTTTGCTTTTACTGTTTAATTTGGATACTCAATTAAGTTTTAATTGACATTTTCAGGCCGCTTTTGCGCTTTGCAAAATGTTCAAATTCGGTTTCAGCTTGTATCTTTTTCTTATCTTATTTTATTGTTTATTTTTGGTCTGTCGAGCAGCATATCGGATTTTTTGATAAGCGTTTGCAAAGTATCATAAAAAAATAAAGTACAGATAAATTGCGTATACGCCATGGGTAACGTAAGGGAAAAGGAAAGTATTTTTCAACGGAGAAGCATTTAATAGTTATTTTCAAAATATATATATAGTATCAATAAATGCGTATTAAATGTTATTATTTATTTCTTGTTCTTATTCACTTTAAATTTTATATTTTTAAGTGTTAAATATTTTTTCTCCCATTTAATTACGTTTATTTTCATTTTAGCTGCTAAAAATGTTAATTTAAAAATTAGGTTTTTAACTTTATTTGTATGTATATATATTTAAATATATTTAAAAAAAAAGCCTTTGACAATTTCCATTGCTCGTTACTGTATACAGTTCACAGTTTATTCTCATTTGCATATTTGGCAGTGATCTAATCACTTAACTTAATTAACTCAAAGAATCTCACAAATTGACTAAAGTTATTTATTTAATTTTTTTTTTTGCATATGATTTTTGTGGGTTTTCTGGGCTTTTTTACAGATTATATAACGTCATTTCGATCATTAAAACTGGCTGACGCTCAGTTAATTTTTTTTTCTATGTTGCTTCTGTTTTTCTTTTATTTATTTTTTTTTCAGTCGACCGAATTACACGCACCGAAAATGTACAAAAGAGACACAAACAACATTAACAATAACAACAACAAAAGCGTTGGAAGGTCATTTCGCAGTTTTTGGGCAAATTAGAAACATGAAAAAACACAGACTGAAAAGCTAACAAAAAAAAAACAACGTAATTTAACAAGATCTAAGCGGGTCAAATTCAATTTGTTCGACAACAACCACATTCGAAAATATTACTTTTATTTTACAGGTTGTTAATTTTTTGGGATTCTCTTGTTGCATTTTCCGTTGATGGACTTTTTCATAACAATTTTCCGAATTGCACAAACAAATTGCATGCGAATCTGTTGCAAATACCAATACAAATGCAACCAGGCGCGACGCGAAGAGAGCCGCAAAGCGCACGAGGCGAAGGAGGCGCAGAGAAACGGAGGAAATCGCGGCGTTCCAATTGGAATACGAATTGTAACTGAAAGGCGGCGACCAAAGCAAACGAAGCTAAAGGCTGCGCCAGCAGTAAAGTCGGCGGCGCAGGCAGAGCAAAGCTCGGAGCGAGAGACAGCGATTACTAGAGAGAGAGAGAGAGAGCGCTAGTAAAAGCAACTAACGGGGCAACAGCTGACAAACAATAACAGAAAACCTTTTGGCGGAGAGTTAAAAAGGAGAGATCCGCACTCTCTCGGTACATTTCAGAGAAAAAGTGGGCAATCAGCTGATTTCAGAAAAAAAAAAACGTAATACTTTTAACAAGTACTTTAAAATTTAAGGCACGAATAAAACATAATAAAATTTTCTTTATCAATTTACACCTGTCGCTGCACTAAAACTTCTAACCCTAATTGGAATCATGCTGAATAGTCAGGTATGTAAGTCAGCAAAAAAATGCTGATGCTGATTCTATTAAATTTTATAATATATTTTCTAATTATTGGTAACAAGGCTATCAAAGCTTCCTTTAAATAATCCACTTAAATAATATATGTGTAATATATGTACATATGACTGACCAAGTTTCTCCCAGTGTAGATTTGATTACATTTTCTTCGGAAGAGGTCAGCACTTTGAAAGCTTTTCTCTCTTGCTCTCTTTCTCTTTGTCTCTACAGTTTTCTCCTTCTATGTGTCTGCCCTTCCCTCTCTTTTCTTACACTCATAAGTGCATTCGATTTATTTTTATTATTTAATAGGATTTTGAGTGGGAGGATGGATGGGTGTTTTTTGTGGGTGGCTCTTCTGCCTGTCTGCCTGTCTGCCTGTCGGCGTGCATTGAACTTGACATTAAACAATGCAATTGTTTAGTTTTTAGTAATTGCGTGAAATTCGAGCCGTCTTTAATTGTGGGTTAGCTGCTTTGTGGAACCTGAGTTGGGTGTGGGTAGTGTGTGGCGATGGTTAATGAACTTATTTACTTCGGGGGTGGTGGGTGGTGTGGGGCGGAATGTGGGTCGTTGGAATGACAATCGAGAGAGATGATTGATGAAGGCTGTTTTTGTGTGCATGCTAATTAGCCGGGTGTAACTTTAAGTGAATGATATGTGAAATTGCTTGTTTTTTTGCCACAAAATATCATTTATAAATTTCCATTTTAATTGCGGAGCTTAATTGAGTAAAATTAAATAAGATAACTACACATTAAAGTAAAAAGTAAGCTTACTCTTTTAAAATGTACATATAAAATGTAATATTTTATGTTAATAATCTTTAGAAGCATAGTAAAATTGAAGAAGGATCCTAAACTCTTCTAATTTACCAACATTAATCCATAGAATACCTCCACACATTTTCCATGATTTTATTTCCACACTTTTAGCCACTTTCTCAACCAACTATTTATCAATTAAAAATCCCGAAATAAAAAAAATAAAACTCTATAGAAAACCAACGCCAACTCATGGCCAGTCAGCATTTGAAAAGGAAAAATACTTTTTGTTGAATGCCAGCAAATTAATCAAAACTCAGACAGATGAAAAAAACAAAAATAAATTATAACAATCGGGTAAAATATATAAAAATAAATGACACAACCCATTCGAGAGCTGCAGTTTGTGGGCGAAGTTCGGCTGAATGCAGCGCGCAACTTTCCATTTTCCGCTGCAGGCCAAGAAGATAAACAAAAAACGCTTGGGAAACTGGATCACATTCGCTGCAGGCGGTCGCTCATTTAAGCGGGATTCGATGGTGACAAACAAACTCACCAACGAAACCAACATTGAGGCATTCAATCCCCCAAACGATCGGCAGATCGAGTTCAATGAAAGGCAGCGAAAGGAGACGTGTCAACAAATGCATGTTATATCAACAAGTCTAAGTCGAATATAATAGAAAGACTCAAACTGTTAAATATACAGCATATTTCTTTGTTTTTATAAGCAAGGTTAACCTTAGAATGATATTTTCTTTTTGTGGAGATCGTAGAAGACCACATACCAATTTTCCAAGTCGAACCCCCACTAGATCCCGAGTTTCTTTGGGATGATCAGTGATCAGAATATGTACTCACCCTATCCATTAATTGCTCATCATTGCGCTTGCGCCTCGCCGGCGCTCTTATAATGCGTCCCACATCTGGAGCGTCCATGATAACTGTTCACTGCTCAGCCGGGGTACGAACCAGCGCAAATCACTTATACGCGAGCGCCGGGCGGTTGATGGATCCGCTGGATGCAGCTTTGAGCATTTAAAGTTTTGCTCAGAGTTCGATTTGAGTACAACTCAAAGCTTTCGGTGTTCCAGAGAGCTCACAATATCCGTTGCATACTTTGGAGCTGGCCGCATTGGGTTCGAAGGTTTTGGCAGTTAATTTGTTAAATTTATTAATTTTTAAATGATTTGCGATATATATTTCTTATGGCAATTTTAGAATTTGTGTATTGGAAGCAATTGTTGCAGTTGGCGTTTGTATTTTGCAGGCAGCAAGCTGAAAAGGAAAGGAGATTCGAGTTTAGTATTTTTGAAAAATCTTGGAAATATGCTTAAAAAATTAGAAAAGTTCAAAGAAAGATATTTTAGGAATTATAGAAAAAGAATAAGTTAACCAAGCATGTTAAGTAGAATATCCTTAAAATTTTCAGCAAGTCATAAATATACATTTAAACATAATTATCTTCCAGTTTTTCTTTTTCATTAAAAATAAAAAACTTCTAATGAGAACCCATTCAAATTCATTTAGTGAGAAGCACAAATTTGATCAAAACTTTCACACATTTAATCCATTTTATGCGAAATAACAAAATGCATAAAAAGGACCTTTTCACCTCTGCTTTTTTATATTTTTTTTCTTCTAGTTTGCTTTAAGCACACTTTTCCTGCTGTGGGTGCTGTCGGCCAATTTCCACCCCCCTCAAATCTCTCACCTTTTTCCGAAGCAAAGTTTTCCCTCACGGTTTTTCAATTTTTTTTCCCAGTTTCCGCTGAATAAAATATGATTCGAGGTTCAAGGCGACTGAAGGCTTTCAACTGCAACAATGTCAATTTGCTGCCTGAAGAGCTGCGGCTGTTTGTCTCGGGGCTAACTATTTTGTCGGTGTTGGTAAATTGATTCTAACGACGACGACGACGAGTGGCGAGCAGAAACTTATAAAATAGTCAAGAGTTTAGGGGAAGCGCGAGAGCAAACTGGCAGCAAACTAATCAATTTACCTTGCTTAAAGCGACTTAATGGTTGGTTGGCAAGTTAGTAAGAATGAGCTTGGTCATCTATGCTGAAAAATGCGCTAAAAAGGGGTTGGATTTCCTTACTAACAACACTGATTTAATGGGAAAAGTAAAGGAATGAGATTGTTCTAAAAGAAGAAAAGGAGAATTAGTGTTGGAAAACGCGCTAAAAATAGGTTTGATTTTCAACTTAAAACACTGATTTTAAGGGGATTAGTAATGGAATGAGATAGTTCTAAAAGAATAATAAAAAATAAAAAAAAAATAATCCAATTACAATTTTATAAGGTGATGCTAGAAATGTATATAAAAACATAACACATAACTTATTAGTGTTAAGGGGGAAAATGGGTTTCAGCGTAAAAAAAAACTTTTTTGTGATTTTTAATCTCAAATACCGATTGAGAAACTTTATTTAAACCTTCTATACATTATCGAGCATAGTTTTAACTATGTTCAGTAAATTTTTCATGCAAAAATATTAACCCATTAGCCCGTGACAGGACTTCCCCCAGGACG
>JAEIIU010052101.1:0-10545 GCA_018874675.1 Drosophila baimaii
AAATTAATAAGAAACACTTCAAATGAAGTTTTTTTGTATTACTACATACATTCTTTGTCAACACCTTAAAAGGGATACAAGAGTCCAAGCCAAGGCCTGCCTGAAATGCTGTTCTACTTCTGTTTGTGCCCATAAGGAAGCTTCTGTTTTTGATTTTTAGCATATCATACCGCGTTCGCGGTGTCCATTAATCATCCGTAAAGGCCCTAATGCATTCTCTGCTCCTCTCTCGTTTTGTTTAGGCCTGCGGCAAGTATATGCCGGCTGCCAGCAATGCTCAAAATAGCCAAAACAATCAGCCCATGGATGGCACCTACCTGGTGGAGGCCTCGTTCTGAGCCGGCAGCAGCAGGCTCGCATCCACATCCGCATCCGCATCCACATCCTTGGCCCAGGAGGCGCACGCGGCCACAGCCCACACCAGATCGAGATGATTTATGTTTACGTTTAGACTAACTTGAAAAGTTTTTAAACTAAATTGAATTCGTTTGTAGAAATCGTCGTGTGTTTGTAGTCGCCAAAGAAACAAAACTAAAACCGAAATACAAGTGTAATCTCTAAAATCTGATTTTCGAGTTCAAAGCAGACGATATTTAATTAAAGTTAAACAATTGCAGACTCCAATGCAAGCGTCTCTGGATGTGTAAGATGTAAAAAGCACATTAAAAACGAAAACAGTAACAAATTGAATGAAATAAAAGTGCCGAACCCAGATTCTGTGGCGGCCAAGTCGGATTTGATTAGCGAAGACCCGTTAATGAAAAAACAAAACCAAGAAAAAGCAAAAACCAAAGTAATAATTATAATAATATGCAACACTATTTACTTTATTTAGGGGACAAGACAACAACAGCAAACAACCGAAACCGAAGCATTTTAGAGGAATTTACTGTGTATGTTTTAATAAAGTGAACATAAAGTAGCATAGAAGGCAAAACAGTTTGAAAAAGTTCTACCCAGAGAAAGATCCTAGGGATATACACACCTATAGCCGACGAAGGTCAGGGGAAACTCAAGCAAGTTGCATTGGGTCCAAAAAAACAAAAGAAGCATAGAACAAAAACCGAACACAATAATGAAATTTTAACTGCGAGCGATTTGGGTAGCCAGGAATCGAGCAAACGAATAGAAATCGATGAGAGAATTACGAGAAATATTATTATGAATTCGTGTATTTTTTAAATGGTCCGTAGTTTAGTAGGTATGAACTTCATTGACTCCCCTCCTGTTCTTATGGTTTCTCATCGGCAGAGATCTCTCAGCATTTCGGTAATTCCCACAGTTAGTAAAATAGCAAAGAGGTTTCAGTTCGTCATTCACCTCGCCCCCTCTGGATTACTCCCCACATGAACTAATCAAAATCTATCGAATTGAAACAAGAATTACAACTTTCTTCCAAGAACTAAGTTAGCAAGGAAACTATTTAAATGTATATGTGTGTGTAGGAAAGGCTTTAAAGAATTGGAGCATTAACTAACTAAATGAACTCTTAGCAAATTCTAACAGAAACTTAAAGTATATTAATTAATTCTAAATTTAAAGAGAACATTTAAAATTAGTTCAAGTAAACAACTTAAAAATCAACATAAATATGGAGCTTGTATGTATGATAAATTTATTATTATTACTCTAATTAATATTATGACGATGGTGAGTGCGCAAACAATGTTGACACTTGTTTCTAATTCTCTAAGTTGCCTCTTAATTTCTCAAAAGCAAAAACAAAAGGAAATCAAACAAGCAAAATGAACAAAATTCTCTAACTTTTGTTAAGCGAAACGAAGTTGTGGGGAAACACGCAACAAAAAAGTTTATGATTAGATCGAAAATTTACAAAAAATAAAACAAAAAACAACATCAAGAAGACAAACAACAATTTGGTAAATAAAACCAACTCTCGTAGCGATATTCTAAAAGAAAACCAATCTATCAAGAAAAAAGGCGATAGTCGAAACCAATATCCGAAGGCGGAAGAGACGACATTTCTGTTTTGATTTTTAGTGATATGTAATTCGAATTGAGTAACAGCAAAACCAAATACTCTGCCACGGGTCGCTGAGAATGAAAAAGCTAAAGATTAATAATAAATAAAATAAAGAAATCTGTTTACTTCCACCAAACAACAATGTATGTGGTCAATGCACACCCTAGGGTTGACCTGAGTGGTAATGTATAATCTGTGTTTAATGGAGCTGGGAAAAATTCGATTTCAACATTGATATAATCGTTTTTTGGTCGATCATCGGGGACTTAAATAATATGTACATGTATCGGAAATTTCGAAACCAGGGCAGAATGCAAATAACTTTCTTGTTTTTTAAAAATTATTTAAAAATTAAATTTTTTTAAGCTTACATAAGTAATTATTTTGTTGCCTTTGAATAATACGATTATTTTTGCTAAAATATCGAAGTAATTATCGACTTTTTCTTGGCTCTAATGTTTAAGACCTCTCCTTAATATTTCAATCTATGATGATTATTTCGAATTATTTTCTGAGACAAGTCTCTTTAAATAATTACATTCAGCTATAAAGTGTAATATTTAACTCCGTTATCTATTAATTAAAAAATGCAACATGCAAATTGTCAACGTATCAGAATAAATTTACTTATATTTATTTGAAAAAAATATATAAAATATATAAGTTATATAGAAGGAAACAACGATAAATATGGATTACAATTTTTACACTTCGACGCTGGACCACCCTGGTGCTAGCTCACCTGTGTGGCGTTACTGCTTACTCTGCTCTCTCGGAGGCAACACCTAGACCTTACCTGGAGAGATCAGGCGGCGACCAATCGAATGGCAAAAGTAACGGAAATTCCCACCATACATCATCGGCTATATATGAATCGTCGGGCCAGAGATCGCCCCTATATCCACTATATCTATACTAACTAGTGTGTTGTAGTGTAGATGCTCAGCCGGCCAACGCGACTCATACTGCCCCACACGATACGTTGACGATAGTGAACGACAATTTGCTTTTGGCCCCGGTTCGAACAGATGTTGTGGTGTGTATTTCTGTTTTTTTTTTCTGTCTTGGCTGCGATAACCGGGCATATGGCCAAAACTAATTTGCATAGCCGTCGTTAGTCATATGCCTATGAGTTGTCGAGAACTGTGAACTTCAACTTGGATGCGGAGCTAAGCAAAGATCGCTAAAAGCTAAGCCTTCGCATGGTTCTGGCTGAATACAAGTTCAACATTTTAGCATGTGCTCTTGAAGCAGCAGATAATTCCAACATGGGAGGGTTTTAGTCTACAGCTTACCGTATCTATATATGTATATGTACATGTATGAACATGTAAGGTTTTCTTTAATTTGTGTTTTTTAAAGTAAAACATTTTATTGATAGTTATATTCTAGTCTACAATTTATTATTATTTATTTATGATTAATATCGCACTCACTCTATAATTTTAGGATATAAGGGACACATTTGTTGATCAATTAGTGTGGTTGCTTTTTATATTACATTTATGTGTTGCGGTAGTCGAAAGCTGTTATATATTTTATATTCTCATTTTAAATTCAATATGCATATCTTCTTTTACTAAGAAACTATTTGCTTAAAGTTATAAACCATAATTATAGCTACTAAGACTTTGGGCTGGCTTTATTTAAATAAACTTCATTCAAAGTATCTTAACTATAATAAGAATAAAATAAAAGGGGTTTGTAAAAATAAATGCATATTTAAATTAATGATATCGGTATTATAAATGCAATTAATCCATTTAAGTGCCACGGCTTGAACCATTTTCGCTTCACACCAATCAGTGTTTCATGGGCGAATATTGCGGATTTCCTTTCCTCGTTCTTACTATTTATAAATATTTATACATATATGCATATATTTTTAGTTTCCATCGTTCTCATGTGAGTCTCTAAGCCATCTTTCGTATCGATTTCAATGAATATGATTCAGTCATCAGCTGCTCATTAGCGACGTCATTGAGTGCGCTTTGTGGTGTCAGTTCCGTCTCCTCTGTGCTTCCTCCCCGTGCTCATCCTCTGCTTCTCCTTTAACTACCGTTCGCAGATTAAAAACAAAAGCTATATGCAAAGGTCGTTGCTATAAATCAAAAGCGAAACAGAAGAGGAGCAAAGAGAATTAAAATAAAGTTAAATGCTAAAACTTACTCGCTTGCAAGTTGTTTTTTGTTTTTCAAAGCACTTGGCCGTAAAACCAAACTGCAAAATAATAAACAAACAATCATAAGTCTGTACATATGTGTAGGAATTTATGGTAAGCACAGTGGCGGCCAAAATAATGATACCAACAGTCAATGTAAAGTAAACAATTCAGTCTTAACAAGAAATCCATGGCACGAAATTGGCTTTTGGTATCGAAGAATTTGTTAGGCAATAATTATACAGCAAACTTCATTCCTTTACAAAATAATTTATAACTAGACTAATTCAATTAAATAATAGATCTAAGGTCGGTAGCAAGGTTGGCTGTTGAGATTTCGCGGAGAAAAGCAAAACACACTTTACATACAACCTACAGCATTTGTCTTTCGAAAAAAGACTAACCTTGTGTGATGTGGCAGCACTGTGAACGGCAGTCCACGTAGTGACGATGAGCACCGAGAGTGTGGAGCGCAAGGAGACTCCTACTATATTGAGCCGTTAACATTAGCTACTATAGTCCGATAAGTAATATTTACATCTTTATTGAAAGGTATTGTAGAAATCTTTGATACTGCATACTCATTTTTCACTGGCGGGTTCCTATATTTATTTATTTATTTATAATAGTTCGCAGTGCTACAAGGAAATGGGAGTAACAGCAGATAAATTAACGTTTTGCAAATTGGAGCTATTGGGGCTGCAGTTATTATTTGTAATTTTTTTTGTTTAATATTACTATTAATAGTCTCAAAATATAATATCAGAAGTTTTTGAAGGTGCCATCTACGGTGCCATCGTCACTTTTATCTCACTTTATTATTATTATTATTTTTGTTTAATATAATAGGCTCTCGATTTACGTACAGTAAAGCAAGTCAACTAAACCTCAATTTTGAAAAAACGCTCACTAAGTATACCTTTAAAGGCTTAATTTAAATAAAAGTTTCCTTATATGGAGATTTATTTATATTATTATTGTTTTTTCTTTTATAAAACTCAATGCTAACGGTTTTGGAATCCAAAAGTAAGCATGAAGATATTTAACATTTAAGATTTCTTATGAAGAAACACAGTTGTCGCTTTAGTCAAATTTAAAAGAAAGATTATTATTTTCACTTCGAGTTGTAAGTTGAAATTCTATTATTCTATAATTAAATGGTGCATTGATTATATTTTGACAAGCTTAGTATATTATTTGAATACTTTTTTTCGAACACAGCTGTAGAGATTATGACTCTCCTGTTAAGTATTTTTATCACCGGCTTATAACTCTTGATATTTCGCTGGACAGACACTAATATTAACTTCGGTAAGCTAGCTTTATGACGTTATTTATCACTCATACAGCTAGATAACCAAAGACAACATAGCACCCTGTAAGAGTTGATTGTGTAACGCTCGGGGCACTGCTGAAAGGGAAAGTAAAGTGATTTCCTCTCTTTTGACTATTTTTTGATGATCGTTTATATTTTCGGTTTTGTGCAATTTCGCTGATTTATTTCGCTTTACCTTTTTGGCCATTCAATTAGTCGCGCGCCTTGGGTTTTTCCTTTTATTTTCGTGTGTTTTTTTGCTCTTTTCAACAAAGTTGTAAGACCCCCATGGACATTCACTCGATTTCTCGTCTCTGCGCCCACACAGACGGAGTGGACTCTCGACTATTTTCACACTGGCATATCTGTCGTCATCGTCGTCGGCTTGGCATTACATTATTTTCTGTATTTCCCTCCGCCTGGTGTCTGGCGTCTGAGCTGTGTTTTTGCGCAGGCGTAGCCGTAGCCTCTGTGAATGCATTGAGAAAGGCTACGTGGAATTTGTATGCATTTTGCATAGGCAAACGATAGCAGTAACGAGATAATGGTCGGAAAAAGGTCAAAGTTGGACGAGCGCGCGTTCGTCCAGAACCAGAAACAGAAACGGAACGGGGATACCCTGGGAAGAAGTGCGGGGCTGCAATGATTTCGTTCGCTCGGAGAAATATTCCCATAAATATGCACGCTACGACGATCAACAATTATGCCCACCAAAACGAAGACCGTCTTATTCCCAGTTGACTCTCTTGCTCGTCGTATTCTTAATGTTTCGGTTGGTCAAGTGACTGTAACTGGAACGACGGAAGACGAAAGACGAAAGACGTTGTGGAAGACGCAGGGTGGTGTTGTGGCGGTGGTGGGTCCGGACTTGGACCTGCATTGGCATTATAGCGCCGGCCAGGCCCAGGCCGGGCCGAGTCAGTAAGTGAGTAAGCCAAGTGAACGGCTGACTGGCCTTAGCCCGGCCTACAGAGGTCTACAGGTCTACAAGTCCACAAGTCTACGGCCTGCTAGACGAGCGTTCCGTAACGTAAGTTCCCACAATTATGCGCCTCGCTCGACTCCACAGCCACAGCTCCGCGATTCACACACACACTCCGCTCCGAGTAATAATCGCTGAAACATAAAGCGGCGGAAAATGTTGAAAAGCAGCCAGCCAGGCGAATTTTCTGAATGTCTTACTTCACTTTACTTCACTTTACCAGTTTACCAGTTTACCATTTTACCATTTTGTTCGCCTGCCACTGCCGCAAATTGTGCAATGGATATTGTGTGACGACAGTAGCCAGCCAGCCCAGCCAGCCAACCCCGGCCAGCCCCGGCCACTTACGATCCATTCCAGGGGCCATAGGCAGATTTCTGCGACTCGTAACCGCACTCGCACTCGAACTCGGTTGAAAAACTTTTAGGAAACATTAGGAAACATTCGTCGTTTATTGTCCGCAGGTCCAGATACATTTGAAAGGCTAATGGAGGGTTCTTAAGGCGGCTTACACAAGGCCTAAACTAAGTTTGCTAAGGGGTATATTGGGGGTATCATAAGCAGCTACATTTCAATGTCTAGGAACTCACTAATTTGTATTTAAAAGATACAATTACTTTGAATGGGATTTATGTAGTAAGAAACATGGTCGTTCATATATACTATCTATCTATCCATCTACTATATTATACATCAGCAGATATTTCACATTTGTAAACAATATTGTCATGAATTTATCTATTTATTGACATCGAATTTCTACCTAAATACAAGTGTGTAATGCAATTCCCCTTTAACTTAATTAAAGCAATCATCTTCCATAGAAACATCTACTTAGTAAGTCAGGCAAATGATTTTCTCCTACTGTTTCTAGGTGGGATTCATCAACTGGGGATTTTTATTGTGATTCCTTCAGACATGCTATTAAGGTTAATTTGCACTTGAAGTCAACACACCCCAGAGATAAATCCCCCCATATATAGTACCTACATACACATATATACGTATCAACAGATCTCTCGCCTTAAGCCGATGACGTGAATTACAGAATCAACATAATATCCATACCAAATATAGATATATTCTGAGGCCCCTGAGTTGACGCCTAGTCGCTGACCGCAAGTCAAATTCAACTATGAAGTTCCAAGAACAAATCACACATCGTCTCGCGAAAGAGAGAGGGGAGTACGAGCGGCGAAAGAGACGGCCGGATAGATCAGCATATTCAAATGCGAAGATGCCGCCGCCGCCGCCGCTGATTGGGCACGTAAAGGAGCCGAAACCGGAGACTACTTCGCCTAGGCCTAGATCACAGATCTGCGCATATATAGAGGAGGAAGCTGATTACCAAATCGATTTCTAGCTGGCCCGAAACACGTTTTTTTTGCCTCAAGAAATCAAGAGTTGTCTGTGCATACGCGATGAGGGCGATGGCGATGACGATAACGCTATTGAAAATTCTGGAAGCGTGTGTCGCTCTTATAGAGCCGGATGTCTAAAGAATTTGCTCACGATCTACTATACATACCTTNTGAGTGTGCCTGTGAGGTTATATCGAACAGCTGCGAATGCAAATGACATACCCAGGCATCTTGGAGTTTCGAAAAACTAAGATCTGCGATTTACGTAGAGTTGTCGAGGTTGGAGTTGGTGAGGGCGCGATCTGTTCTCCGGTATTTCACACTGAATTTGGGCACTTAACTGCACTAGTTCGGTTTGCTCGTGGACTGGCATTTTCGAGCTATGACTCCAGAGTCATAGAGATCTCCAAAGATTCAAAGATTTTCAAGATTTTGGCCCTGGCACCGGATTGCTTTCGCACACACCTTCAACGCCGCCAAACGCTTCTAAACTAAATTCAGTTTTGGTAAAAATGCGACAAACGAGCTCCAGATCAGCTTCTTGAGACGTACGAGACGTCCACGTCGACGTCGACGGCGGCGCAGGCGCTGGGTATATAAGACCTGTCCCAGGTCTGCGCCTGTGTGCCGTCCGTGTGAGCCGCTTTCTGCGTTGGTGTGCCGATGATCCGATCGCCGACGCCGCGCTTACCTGTGCTCTGGCGGCAGCGACGCCGACGCCGACTGCGACGGCGACCGCGTTGTTACCTGATTTTCGGGTTTTTGTTGTTGCCTTGCGAGCACCGAGCGAGCACCATGATTTCCCGCCAAATGAGAGGCATACAGGTAAAGAGACAAGTACAAAGCCCGACCAGGTCCAGGTGCGAGAGTGTATGTGGGAGCCTCTCTTCTGCTGGCAGAGTGTGTGTGCGTCAAGGTGTATGGTACATAGGGTATAGATGGCTGAAAGATGTTGCCTAATGGCTGTCTATGTGGCTGTGACTGTGGCTATTGATTTTAGATTTCAACAATGCGGGTGAAAAATGCTCAAAATTATATTGCACGAAAGCTGAAATTATAAAAGCCTGGCATTACGGCCCATACAGGGTGAGCTTGTTGTTGTTAGGGCTACGGAATAATTTATATTATATATTATGAGTACTGATATCCTTAATTGGCTTCGGCTTTCTCTCCCTTTTTCTTTAATGTACTTAGCCACCCTTTATAACCAACCAAAAACCCTGTTTAACACATAAAACTGGACGATATCTGTTGGGCTTTTTTGTACCTCTTTTTATCTTCGGCAAATTTGTTGTCCAGCAAGTTGACTTGCCAAAATATAGCCAGAAAGACCAAAAAACACAAGACGAAAAAACCACAGAAAATAAAAGACGACGAAAAGGCCAAAAATAAAATGAAAGAAGCCCGCAAATATCAAGAGAAACTTGATCAAGAGTTAAGAGGTCGTCCGAAAGTTGCCATCTGACTTAGCCGGGCTGGTTACTCCTCTATAAAGTGGAGTGTGAAAATTAACAGCTGATCTTAGATATGAATACGGCCGAGGGATCCACTTATGAAGTGATATGATATGTTGGTGGGGATAATAAAAGGCAATGGGGTAGCATTGAAATATCTTTGAAAGCGAGTCTAATTAATTTAAACCTATTTTATTAACTAACCTTGATTTATAAAATATACAAAATATAATTACTTATATTTAAAAAATACAGCTACAGTTTTATATAAATCAAAATTCTTCAATTAATAAATCTTAAATAAAATTTAATGTTAAATATAAATAAGAAACATGTCTACACGGAATAGATATAAATAGACATACAAATATATGTAAAAAAAACCTATTGAATATATTTTATTGTACATTTTGTTGTTATTTATTTTTACTGAAAATACAGCAAATACTTAAAGGTATCTTAACAGATATATATAACGGAAAATATGTGTTTTAAGCTTTTTAACTTTGCCATAAATGTTAATAAATAATAAATACTTTATAAAATCCTGAAAAAATAATTTAAAACTTAAACCATTAACTTAAAAACAAACTCCCAATTTTCTTTAGGCAATACATATATCTAAGGAAATGTTATACTAGGTAAGGTTATTTATCTAAGGAAAATGAATTCTACAATGTTATTTTTTTATTTCGAATAACCTTAAGCCTAAGCAAGATAATCTCTATTCAGAGTAAGCGCTGTACCCCATGGAAAAATCCCGTCTCGGATCATCCCTCGCTCTTAGCAAATCCTCACCAAAGAGACCGGAGAGACCCAGCTTGAGACCGTCTCAGCGGCTGCTTGAGAACCCACGTACAGCACGCAATCAAGTGTAGCGCAATGGCCACGCAACAGCCCGCAAAGAATAAAAAAAATCACTTTTATGGCAAAGATCAAACTGGCAGAAAAACAACAGCGACGACGAAAAATACGTTACCAAGGTAGGCCGATGACGATCGCTTTGGTTGGCAATGTTGCTGCTGCACTGAACAAAAATTATTCTCCCCAGTGCCTTAACTTTTTGTGTGGCTTAATATTGATTTATATTTGGAATTATATAAATGAAATGTACTTCAATATATTTATTAATACCACACCTAGGATAATGGGTAAATCCTTCTTACTACGAACTTAGTTATACTGCCTCAAATTTCGTGAATAATTTTAATTTTAATATTGAATTGTGGTCGTACGTACATATATTGTTGAAAATATATGTATCTTTATGTAGCTACATTTATTATTA
>JAEIIU010052128.1:0-49974 GCA_018874675.1 Drosophila baimaii
CTGCCTTAATTATGCGCCGGATTGCGCTTTATCGGATTGAAGCACGCACTCGAAAAGGTCATCAGCCGTCATCGATGTATCGGATCCGAGGGGTATCCTTGGACTACTTTATGACCCAATTATGCCAAAGTGTCTGACAGTTGGCGATGCGTTTTCGCGCTCCTTCGGAGTTCCCTCCAATAATGGCTGAGCAGGATTGGAGCGGGCGCTGAAACCATGATTTGTTTGCTTGACTTGGCTGACACGAAGCCAAAATGGTACACGCACACGGCCAGCCAGCCAGCAAGCCCTCTTTTTTCCATAAAAACTTTTCACGCATACTGAGAAAATAACTATTCAGGGGAGAGAATTATTTAATATCTTTAAAGGGCACTTGTATGAATTTTCCTACTACATTTTCCCATAATCACAAGGCTTCAAAATATTCCCGGAAAGCCAACACGACAAGCCTTGACATCTTGTTAGAAAATATATTAATTTTGTTGTTATTTGTTATTACTTTTATTATATATTCTCACAAAACTGCATAACCATTTTCCCCCACAATTTCTTTCTCTGCATGTAGCTTGGAGTGCCTGGTGTCTTGTTCCTTTCGATTTGATTGCTGCAATTGCTTGGCAATAAATAAATGAGAGAGGCGTTTGCAGTTTCAGAATGCTGTCTATTACGTGCCTGGCATGGAAGTACTTAACCGTGGTCCTCGTACTCGTACTCCCCGTACATTGAAATGTAATTTAAATGGATTCCGCTGTTCCATGTCCCCTTTCTACGTGTGTTGGTTGGGGTCACTTGGCTGCGACATTTATGCTATTCGAAAGCAGTAAGATGGGGCTGTTTGTTCCTGGTAAGAACCCTTTCGAGTTGGCCCAGTGCCAGGAGCCAGGGTCCTGTCATAAAGGCAACACTATTACGGCGACACTTGATGCCGACGACAGAGAGAGATCCCGGGGATATCCTATAATCAGCAGCAACGGCAACTAATGGCAGCACTTAGTGTCCGGGCACCTTCTGCCAGGACGACTCTCTCTCATAAAACTGTGATGAGGACGGCGGAAAAGAAGCCGAAAGCGGGACAAAATGATTTCGGCATACTGTTAAATTCATTGGACACATTCCAGGGGCCTTTAATGGCCATTTGCTGTTGCCAAATGTTGCGGCTCTGCTGACGCAGCAGCTTCATTAAGGTGTCCATGGTCATGTCCTTTTCAATTCATTTTATCCGGGCAGCTGGGAGTGCCTTAAAGTTGAGCTAGCCTTTGAAAATGTTTTATGTTACTTTGAAGTAAAGTTTTCTTATTTATTCCTTATACCCATTGCTTAAAAGGAGTTTGCTTAATATAGTATTTATTTATCAAACAAACTGCAGAAACTTGGTTTAATATATTTTTAATTACAATAAAATTTCATCGGGACATTTCTTATGAATACTTGATTACTTTACTTTTCAGTATGATTTGATTTATTTATCTCGCTGCCTTAATTGAGTCAGACTTTTGTGCATTTGTTATGGCCACTTTTTACTCTCAGAAATGATGGTTGTATGACCTTGAATTTCACATTTTATATTTTAGTAAATATATTTAATATGTTTTGGTTTTTTTTAGCACTTGTTATTCCTCTCAAAAGTCCCTCTAGTGATACATAAAAAATATTACCCATAAATATTAGTTTTTCTTGGTTTTTCCAGCCTTTTAATGTTTTAAAAACAGCCAAGATCGTTGCCCAGTTTACTTATGGCTAAGCACTTACCACATTTAACAATTAGTGGCAGCTCCGAGCGTTGTCGCAAATCATAATCACAGTTTCCCCCCCAGCCCCTCCCATCCTTTTGGGCAGTTTTCCTGGCTTTGAGCGAATTTGTTTGCATTTTCCTATGTACGCTCCAAGCGGGCGCTCATAAATTATGCAGAAGTCGTCGTCCTCTTGTTATTTTTTCTGTTGGCTTTTTGGAATTTATTATGCCAACTTAAATCGCGAATATTCTGCCGTTTCTGTTTGTGTGTTCAGTCGAGCTCTGCTGATGCTGTAAAGCGCCTCAAGTGTTCGCCATGAACATTTTTGTCACAATCTCTCTCTCTCTCTCTGCCTCGCTGTTGTTGGGAAAAGTTTCCACTCTTTTTTTTTTATTATTTTCTGTTGTTTTTTGTGTTTGCTTTTTGTTAATAAATTGTTGGTGGAAAAGTCCGAAACAGGAGTCAACTTTTCTATGCCTGGCTTTTTCGCTTCAAGGCAGTTGCAGTTCAAGTTTTTCGAATGGCAGTGCATTTGGGGAATGTGGAGACACTTATCAACTATGAAATATGTAGCTTTAAGGGATCAACGAATGAGGTTTTTTTCTGTTTTATAAATTAAACTTTAAGGGGAACGTGGTGGGAATTTATTAAGAATTTTCCTAGGCAGTTGCAGTGGCTGTATTTCGCTTTTAATGTGGCTTTCTTTGTCTTTTAATCATTTTAATTTAAGGAAATTGTACCTTTTGTAAGGGAGCTATATATATTTCACTTAATTTCTTTGTTTACTTCTCTTAAAATTATATAATAAATTATTTAAGATAGAAAAAGCACAGTTATTGACTTGAGTAGTTCAAAAATTTATATTACATTTAATATGTGTTTATTTAATGACTTTTAAAGTCAAAATAAAACAATGTAAAACCCTCATAGTGGTGGAAATTGAATGGCCTTATAAAACAAGAATTTCTAAAATGAAAAGTATTATGAGATACATTTAATCTTTATTTTTAAGTTCCATTACATTTAATGTAGCTAACAAACCTTTCATAGGCCTAATAAAAAATGGTCAAAACCCAAAATCCATTTATTATGTAGCTCAAACAAAAAGCTCTTAAGTTAATCTTTAAATTAAATTAACATCTCCATCTACCATTGTCTCATTTTGAGTTTAAAATCTTTTAATTTCAAAGTAAAGTAACATTCTTTCTTAGCTCGCAATCCCTGAAGGGAACATTTCTTTACAAATTTAATGTTTTAATTGGTTTTGCAATCTTAAGTGCTTCTCTTCGGGGTTTCTTTTCCAAGGGGTTTTCACCGTATCCTTGGTTTTTTGTGTGTACTTGGCGAAATCCCAGCCCAGCCTCCGGTCAAATCTTATCACCTATAAAATCCTTAGCTTAGGGCTGCGCTCTGCTGTTGTTTGCATATCAAATATTTAATGGAAACATGCTTCGAATTTAATGTTTCAATTGGTTTTGTCGGCCATATCTTAAATGCCTGGCTCGGGGGCCTCCGCGCTTGGCAACGCTGAACGCTGAAAGTAATTTTAATGTAATTGGCATTACGTGCGGGGGATTTGTTGTTGGATATTTTTGGCATATCATTTTCATACAAATCTGATGCGGAGCACAAACCCTAAACACAGGGCACAAGTGCCGCCGCCACATTCCCTCCTCCAATCACGGCAAACGAGCATAAAAAATAAGCATAGCTTACAACTAGGCAAGCACACACACACACACACAGCTCATAACAGCGATGTCAAGGCAGGTCAACCTGAGGGAAAAAAAACCTAGAAAAATCCAACAAGAATCCGATTGGGAAGGGAAGCAAAAACAATCGAAATCAGCAGCCCACTCTTATCACAAATCAACTCAAATTACGAACTCAAACACGGGAGGGGGAAGGAAGGGCAGGTCGAAAAGGAAATATTTGTGCGTGCATGAAACAAAGGCGAAAACAACAACGCACCACGCACAACACCTACACTCCCACACACACCTACACTCGCACACACACAGAGTCCCATATGAAATTCAATAGGAAGTAAGCTGAGGGAAATTTGAGCTGAAAATTTGACTGCGCAAATAAAGTAATATCGGCGAGAGTCAATAAGGCAAATCGTCAGACTTGATTTCGATCATTATTACGCATACGCCGCATAGGCCGACGATGCCGGCGCCGCACGTTATGCAAATCAGACAATTTTTTGGGCCCCCACTGTTTACTCCTTGGTGAGCTGGAAAATAATTTATAATTTATAGAGGAAATTAAGGGGCAAAAAGGCGCTGGGACTATGTACAGCGAAGTGTCTTAACTTTTGACGAAGCAGTTTCCACCGAGTTTGGCGAAAGTTTTAACTGATTTTTGATTAAAATCGTATCCCATTATGGCGGCAGGAAGTGAAAGTAAACCAAAACTGAAACTTTGTTAAGTTTTCTGCCAAAGTCATCCCCAGACATATTGAGAACGTCATGGAGCCTTTAATTAAATTTGTTTCAATTTTTTTTTTTTGCTTATTTGTTTTCTCAACAAATTGACAGATGACTTTGTTTTCCTTTTTGATTAGTTTTTCGGGTAAGGGAAAAATCTCTCTCCGATGCTCTGCATATAAAAAACATACAATTTTTTTTTGCGCCATCGAGAGGCTGTGCAAAAATCTATTCTCGGAAAATTGTATTCTGTTTACTTTGCGGAAGAGCTTGCTTTTGGCATTCACAACTTTTCGCAGATTCGTCGAACTCAGATACAATGAAAAGCTTTTTTCGCACTCTTTTGTTTTTTTTTCCCCTGTAACACATTTTGATTTGGGTTTCTGTATCTGTATCTGTATCTGTAATAGCATGAGGAGCTTATAGCCATGGGGATTAATTTTTCTAAAGTGCTGCAAGAGAGTACTTAGCAGGTCCTTAAATTTAACCAAGGATTTTGTGTGACATTAAGCTGGCTTGGTGGGAAATTATTTACGCAGAATTAAGCCAGTGCTAAATATGTGATTAATTAATTATAAATATAAGCTGCAGCAGAGACTGGTTAACATTTTAGTGAGAAATTCCTGGCACAACTAAGGTTGTCACCACAAAGCAATACTCTCTTGCCAACCACTTACCCCCTGACAATTAATATTTACTTTAGCTCAACATATTTTCTGCCCATTGATTCAAGGACCTGTCCATGTATTTTCTCTCGCTGTGACACTTATTTTTCTGGCCGTTTGCCATGCCCTCTTGTGTCCTGCGCTGTCACGTGCAAGCGGTCAGCTCTCGTATTTGCCTAGTGCCATTTTGGTGATTGTTTGCATTGTTTCAGGACGACCAGGACGAAGTCACTTTTTGTGCGCGCCTTTCTTTATCTTTCGCTTAGAATTTCGAATGATAGAGAAATCTCGGGGACAATGGACTGCCAAAGGGATAGCTCGAGCCATCATCCTTGACGGGGTTCCTTTGGTCTCGAGAGCTGCCAGTGACGTGGGCGAGCGGAGCGGCGGCTTTGAGTATTTGAACCCTTGGCTGCTGGCTGTGCTTTGTGTCAAATCCGGGAACTTCCACTTAAAGAGTAAGTGTTAAGCGGGGAAAATGCCTCAACACTCCATTAATTTTTCCGGCGAGTAATCGCATTAAGACGCAGCACGATAAATTCCCGGAAAATCCAAGGCTCTTCTTCAACTTGGCTGCAATTGTATTGATAAGTGTTCAATTACTCTCATGTCCGGAGGAGAGCCTTTGATGCGAGAGGATGTCTCTCCTTGGCAGCAGCTTTAAATCTCTTCAAATTTATGAGGGCCACTCGATCAGGTTTGATTCCTGGGAATTGACCCGACCCCCAGGAGTCGCCGCTGGCCGTCCCCCCATTTAATTATTTACAAATAAAAAGCACTTGAATGCTCTCCCGAGGCCCTAGCATATTTATAGCACTGCGCAGATACATATACAGTGGGTTGGGTAATTTATTGTCTCACAAATAATTAAAGTGGTTGACACTTACTGCAAAACTAGGGCCCAAAGTGTTGTCCTATCGTTGATTTATGGCAATTATTCAGGCAGCTGTTCTGCAAACATTTGCCCTCGCCCGATGATGCATAGTTATAATGGTTGGAATCTGTTCGGTTTTTCGGTTAATATTTATTAGCTTATTTCCACATGCTGCCTGCATTTTGGCAGGCGTTTACACAATTTGCTTGATTTGTTTTGGGTTCATTATTGTTATGGGTTTATTTTTAAAACACTTCACTTTGTGGGTTGAGAGATTTGGGAGATTGGATTTGAAATGTTTTCAAATACTGCGAAGAAGGGGGATTTAGATTATTAAATAAAAACATATTTTAAGTTCCATTTTCTTTATATTAAAATTTATTTAAAAATAGCTTCTGTGGAATTTTTAATATGAAAGATTCTGCGATTAGTTTAAGATGAAATTTACTTGTATTTAATACTTCTATTTAAAAGAAGCTTTTATTAACAAGTTGTTGAGTATTTTTAATTAGTTCCTAGAACTTTAGTTACTTTAAAGGCATATATATTTTTTATTCACAAGCTTTTTTATAATTTTAAATAGTTCCCAGCACAACTCTTACTTTAAAGGCATAAAGGGCTTTTACTAACAAGTTTTATTAATTTTTAAAAATAATTTCAAGAACTATAGTTACCCTAGAGGCATAAAAGTTTTGTTTTAAAAAGATGTCGAATTATTTAAAATAGTTCCTTGAACTATAGTTGCCTTAACGCCATACGAATCAGATAATTAATACAGAAAAAATAATAAATATATATTATAAAGTGTTAGAATATTAAAGAATATTTAATTCAACTACTTTTCCAAGTTTCTGTCACTTAAAAAATAAATTCTTCGCACTTTATCTTTTTGCAAACAATACAAACTAATTTTAGAAATTCCGCTAAAGTCCGCTTAAAATTTTATACATTTTTTAAATTTCATAAAAAATTTAATTTACATTTAAATCAAATTCTGCACAGCTTTTAATGTATCAGATAAATCACTCAAAAATTGCAGCTAGTAACGCAGCCGCAGCGCACGGAACGCAAAACGCAACTGACACGACTGCAGTGGAAAATCGGGAAAATTCGTAGTCAGTTGTGGTTCGGCAGAGGATTATGTGTGATTTTATTGGGAACCGAACCGATGAAGCGACGACGATGCGAACGCCACCGAGCGAGAATGAAGACTGTGCCGCGGTAGCAGCAGCAGCAGTCGCAGCAGCAGCAGCAGTCGCAGTTAACTGGCAGTTACTGCTGCGTTGCCAACTGCTTCCTGTGGAACGTGTCCTTGGGTTCCACCTGGCAAAGACACTTGGCAAAGTCACAAACACATTTGCAGACTCTCTTAGCCCTCGGAGGGACTCTCTTAATAGCTTTTCCTTGGCGCAGGCGTCCTGCGAGAACAGCTGTTCCTGCCGCGCCATCAGCTGCTTTGGCTGGACTTTGTTTATATTTTGATGGATTTCCCTTTTACATCCTATTTCGCAGTCGTCAGGAGTTTCCTTTTCTCGCCTACCCACTTTTCACTTTTCGTTTTTCCAGTTTTTCCTTTAGCTTGAGGCGAGGTTAAGGTCAGTTCAAATTGCGACAACAGATGGCGTCTTCGTCGCGTTTGAAGGACATGGAAGGCAACAAGGATATGGATACGGGTCCCAGGAGCACCTGGAGTAATGGTAATGGCTTCAACTAATTTATGCACTGCCTTTGGCCACGTGGCGTATGCGTAATACAGCGAAGTAGTCAGCCAGTAACCTGTATAAATCATCGTTTGAGCTACTGAGGAGGGGAAGCGAGAAGGGGGTGGGTGGTAGTAGTTCACAGATTAGAAAAAACTTTTACTTATGAATAAAGAGTTATAGTATAGTCATTTTTAGCCATGAATATATATACTTTGCATGATCTGTGACCTCGGTTAATGCGTGTTCTGTGGTCCCGAGAGTGTATCCTTATTTATGTGTCTACTTGCCGCATGTAAATCATTGTTTTAGCAAGGATAATTTAGTTGCCAGGTGAAAGTACAGTCACAGATTAGACAAACCCTAATTTATGGGCTCAGTTTGATTTTATTTAAAGTCCTTGCGAGGCTGAAAACTATTTAAAAGGTACGGAGAGAGTAGTTATTTAAGTATTTTAAATTAAGATAGAAGATAAGATAGAAGTAAAGGAAGTTTTAAAGATACTAAAAATATGTTAACATTTCAATAATAATTAATTAAGAATACATTAAGATTTAAGGTAGATACTTAGCCCAAATAGTAGTAATAATTAGTATTCGATTTCTTAACAGTTATTTCCCAATTAACTGAAGAAGTTTCACTTAAAACAAACTTAATTTAAAGTTCTTAAGACGTATTAGCTATATAAAATGTATTTGCCTTAACAAGCCTAACCTTAACCTTAAAAATTCCCAAATTAAACCCCGCAAGACTTGAATAAAATGTAGCCACAAATGAAGACTCCTTTTGAAGGTTAAACTAAACCCCAAAACAGCTGCCAATCTGTAGCCTGTAGATCCTAGTCTTTTACCTAGCCCCCAAATAGCTGGCCATTTGTCAGGCAAACACCCGGAGATTCGGAGAGATTCTGGCGGCGGCTCAGACGAGTGCCGACCCGTCTGCGTCTGTGTCCTGAATTTATGGCCGGTTCCCTTTATGCAAATGAGGCAAAAACGAAGAGGAGACACTCACTGGAGACACTGACTGGCGACACTGGCGACTGTGCAAAAGTGTCGCCTGCTGCCATGTTCCTGGCGCATGACAATCACTTTTGCCTCTACTTGTTTAATCCTTTAAGACATCGTCTGTCGCCCCACAGGCAGTCCTCTTTCTGTTGTTGATTTTGGCCAAATTGAATTTGTAATGCTGGCGGAGAGGTTACCCTCTGTACGCCTACGACAATTAGGCGTTGGCAGGGACCTGCAGTGCAGGACCCAAATTACGAATAATCAGCCTAAATGTTGCTGGGCCTCCAAGGATGCGCCGCAAAAATGTAGATATATCAAAAAATGTTGTTTGCCAACGCCACCGGAAATTACACTAGCTTACAAAAATTCATTAAAAAACTAGACGGAAAATTCTGGCTAACAAAGAGGGACTTGGGTAAATAGGTTACAAACCTCACAGAAGGACTCGCAGACTAAAAGAAGGGAAAGAAAAAGTATTTAATATTAAAACTAGATTTTATAGGGAATTGTTACACTTTAAATAGTTTGTAAATTTCCCTAAGAGAAACCAATGTAAACTTGTGCCATGTGACAGACTTTACTCGTTAGTGTTTCCGCCGCTAACGCCTCCGGACTTCGAGCCACCAAAAATGGCCAGTGGAAATGCGCAGCAAATATTTCATAATGTGCCAACGTTTTTCATCTTTTACTCGAGGGGAAGGGGCGAACAGAGGGGCGCCTGATGCCTAATAAAGGCAAAGTGCCAGTCGCAAAAGTTTTTGGGGGGCTGCAGCTACAGGAAGTGGGCGGAACTGCAACAAACTGCATAATTAGGAAAAAGCTTGGGAAAAGCCAGGCCAAATGCAAATCGAGGGGAAAATTCAGAGAGTGCTGACTAGCGGCGGAAGCAATGAATTACTGTGCAGCGATTAGATTTGCCTTACCAGCTCTAATTATGCTTTATAGCCGAGGGTAAAACTGAGTTCCCTCTGCTGATATAAATGTGAAAAATCACTCAAGCTTAAGTGAAAACTCTACCAAAATTATTCGCTCCGAAACACTTGATGAAAACCAATTAAAATCAACTAAAATTCCCTTGAAATATGCACACCATTATGTTATTGGCTTCCACGAAATACTCCAAAAAAAGGGGTTGTTGGCTCTACGATCAAAAAAACTTCCATCGCTTGGCATGTTTTTCAATTAAATAAAACAATTTATCGCTGCATATTTCGCGAATATCTGCAACCATAAATAATAAAGCTAGAAAAGTGCAAAAAAAAAACAAGGGATTTTATTTTTTGGCAAGCCAAGCGTAAGGGTATGCCGAAGTATTGTGAAATATAGAAAAAGGTATACAAAAAATACATGTAAAGTTAAGGGGAAAAGCCAATATAGGCGGGGTTTCGGGGAAAAACTAAGGTAAATATGGCTGGCTGAATTTTTTAGTCAGACACAAAGAAATTGTGGAAATTCTGGACATCGTTAGACACGAGCTTTAATTTATATTAAATAGACATTCCCATGGGGATTTGCTTAAATATAAATATTAAATTCAAAGCTATATTTCAGAGTATATGCATTTTGGGTATTTGACTAGAAATGCGTGAGCATTTTGCTGACAGCTTGGCCACAATTTTGCGTTATTCGCACATGCTATTACGTATTGTTCATGCCAATCAACGTGGCCTAAACAGGGGTTTTCCTGAATGACCTGAATCCGCAAATACTTTGTTTGCAAACCGAAATTCTTGCCATATTGCAAAATTAATATTGTGGCTGCTGTAATAATGTGGGCAGGCTCTTATTTGGGGCATTTGCAAAGGGGAATAAATTAAGGTAAGGCCTTAATATACATTTATATATTATATATAAATATTCTAGGTAATTTTTCATTGATATTCCATAGCTGAATTAACATAAACTGATTATTATAATTAAACCACTTGTCAATACTCTTACTTCCTACTTAAAATAAAAGTTCTAATCACGTTCCTTAGTCGCCAAATGAATGCCAATGAATCTTTAAATCTTTACATAAAATTGGGAAACTATTCCATCCATTTATATTTCGTTGGAAAACCAGCAAAGGGGAGAAGTGCATTTATTGTTTACAAACAGAACGTCAGTTGAATGCTAAACATTTTCTTTCTGCAAAGAAAATCGAGAGAAATGTGTCAGCAAATGTTTTGCCAGGAATTGGCAGGAGTCCCATGGGCGGCGTGGCCTAGCATTTCACTCAGCCATATTACCTTGCCACTGGATTATTCAGGATATATGTATATGCCACAACCCCTTTTCCATGCCGCCCCTGAACGGTGGACAGCGGCGGAACGCTTCTAAAAAACAAGTGGGAGTGAGGACACGCCCAACTCAAAGCGATGCTGTAAACAAAAAGCGATATAAATCGCATAAAACAGAATTGCCGCGCGCGGGGGATGTGTCGAGGATGTAACAAATATCCGACAGGCGAAGCCAAAATAATTTACACAATAACAGGCGGCAATAAGTCGTGGCGATTTCGATTTGCATTTTATTCGATGCGTTGGCGTTGCCGGCGTTTACGGCCACAAGGACATTTTCCAACAGGAATAGAACACAAACACACACACCGGGAAGCGTGGCGTGGCGGCACATAAAATTATGGAAAATCTCAAAAGTAAAATAAAGAAAAGAAACACAAGGGCGTGGGCCTAGATTGTCACAAGCAGGCAAAGCCACAGGAATGAGTTGCACGTTTCGTTTCGTGTTCTTTTTTCGGGAATTAAAATTGCTGAAAAGGCAAACACAAAAGGCAAATATAAACTCGACGGGCGAAATGTATAAACAACATAAAGAATAAGGAAGCGAAATCCGACAGTAAATATTCCGGTTGATGGTGGCAACGTGCTGCTGACCCACAAATTTGCTTTAATGCCACAGCGGCCGAGGATTTAAATTTATTAGATGAGCAGCGGAGGGAACTAATTTATGCCAGCCCGCCGCAAGATGGCGGCCGGAAGCGGAAGGGACACAGTGACAGAGACAGAGACGGAGACACAGACCTGCAGCTGCTGGGAGTCCTCAGTTTTAGTGCCCGGCCAATGTCAACAAATTTTCCGGAGTCCGTGGTTAGTTAAGCAGAAACTTTAAGCGAAGAAGAGCCAGTCAGTTGGCAGAGCTGGCAAATCAGCTATTTTTTGGGCTAAAAAAGGGGATTTTTGAAGGCCAATAGAGGGAAGTTTCCTCGGGTTCATAAGGCTTATAAAAATAATCAATTTCTTTTTACCTATATAGGCTACATTTTGGAAATTAACTTCTGGAGCACTCACGATTTTCTAGCTTTTATTGGCGACAGAATAATGTGGTCACCTCTGTCCCTGAAATAGGTTTTTTGTCTTGTCTTTGAGCCGCAATTTTCCTTCTTGACTGTATCTTTTGGCTTACAAAATTGCACACAAAAAAAAAAAAACACACACCCCAAGGCTGTTGTCGTTCATTTGCTGTAACCAACTTGGGTGTTTTTCCTGCTCCGCTCAAACAAAAGCTCATTAAGGAGACCAACCTCATCCCAGCCTCGCGCCCCCCCAACACAGCTGCTCCTCCGTTTTGTCATGTTTCGCTGCTAAGTGAAATGTTGTGTCATTTGCAAGTTGAGTAAGTTAAGTTCTCTTACTTTTTTTGGACTCTACTTTCTGCTTTTTAGAGGATGCGTAAATCGGGTCACGGACATAATAACAATAAAACCGAATTGTTCGGTTGATTAATTCAAGCGGAGTTGCGGTCGGTTGGGAGGTCCTTCAACCGAACGTGTCAATGACTGCCGGACCTCGGCTTCGTCTGTTGAAATCAATCTGGATTTGGGGACAGTCTAGCTACTGGCTGGCATCATTGAAACTGACAGGCATCACGTAGGAGTTGAGTAAACAATGGTTCTTGGAGAATGTCAACTTCAAGGATGCGTGTGTATAAACTGCTAGTTTTACATGTTCCTTAAAAAGGGTTTCCTTTTCCTGGTGATAAATGTTAACAGCAACTGCATTGGGCAGGCAACCTTCCACAGCTTATTGGTAAGCTCAGGTCATTACACTTGACAAAATATTACCCTATTCTAGTCTAAAAAAAAGGGGAATATGGCAGAGATAATATTATTATTTAATATTCCTTTAAATTATTTATTTTGGCGTCTTGTAATAACATTTAATTTTATTTATTCAGGCTTTAAAAAATGAATACTATACTTATTTTCAGTGCACTTTGACACACAGCCGCAGCAATTGAGTTTGCGGTCAGGTTTTTCCCTTTTTCCTCTCGTTTTTTTGAGGCAGGCACCTTGGAGAAATCTGCGTAATGGATCCATGGCCCAGCCTTCGCTAAAGCCAGCTCGCATTTTTCAAGTGTTTTCCTTCCATCTTGCACTCCAGCAGCACTGGCTTGGTCCTCTAGTCCTGGTCATTTCTCTTAGCCCTAGTCCTGGCGCGTCTAGGCGCGTATTAATTAAAAGCAACATCTGCATAATTTAAAGGCAAGCCTTCGTATAATTTAATCATGGCACGCAGCTGCTGGCGGTGGTTGTACGGGGCGTATGAGTAATTCAGTAATTCATTCGCTAAATCAAATGATAAAAGTGTTGGATAAAAGTTACAAATTAGTCCCAAATGCAAGTTTGCTGGTAGTTCATGCAAAATTAATTATAATGGCAGCGAAATTTGTTTCGCCCAGGAAAGTTGGCCCTAAGTTGTTGCCTTAGTTGAGTGACAAAGAAGTGAAGGATAGGGTAGAGGGCCCAAAATTTGAGGCCATAATTTAATTGGGCTGAAAATATTTGCCAAAAATTGTAAATCAAGATGAACTTGGGGGGATTTTCTAATCAAAATTAACTCAATTGCTGGCAGAGAGGCAGGAGGAATCCTTGCATTTCAAATCAGCCTCTGCAAAACCATTTTGTTGCGAAACCAAAGGCATTACGCATACGACTCGTGTGACAACACAATCCATTCTGTGCACTGAATTATAAATAAACCGCATAAATAAGCCCTAAAGGCACCAAGCAAGGCATCCAAGCACCAAATGTAACACCCACCAGAGTCACATGCAAATGGCAAGCGAGAAAACAAGAACATTCATTTCAATTTCCAGCAACTGCTGCGACACACACTCATAAAAATTCCAAACATAAATCGAATTAGTAGCTTAAAGAGTGGGCGAAATGAGGCATTTTGAAATGAGTTCTGCCAAGGTGTCAGGCGTGGGAGACAATGGCAGTAAAAAATTTAGAATTTTAGATAAAAGAAAAGGCTATAGAACTCAGAGGTAATTCTTATTAGAATGCATATATAGTATAGTTTCAGATGAAGTCCTCAACTATTAAAGTTACTCACTCAATTTGCCTAATACCCCTGGCAATCTTCTTGGAAATTCCAATTCCCAGAAACTAAGTCATTCCAGCTTTAAAAGAAAAGTTGTCCTTCTTTTTTTTTGGTTTTAGTTATGAAAAGTTTTTGCTGCTGACATGAGGCAAGCGGCACGTATCCGGGGGTCCTGGGATGTGAGTGTGCATAGAAATTTGTAGCGTTTAATTTCCAGAACGCCTTGTGTTTAGTTTCACTCGCAGCAGGACAGAGCAGAGCAGAGCTTCCTGCTTGGCATTCTCGTGGTCGGCGTCCCCTTGGGTCAACAATCGAAATTAAATTTTCGAAAATGCTTTCAACATCTTGGCAAGCTGTAAACAATGAGCAATTTTGCAACTGGGACAGCACAGGACAGGCAATATCTTTTGATGAAGGCGCCCCCGAAGGCAGCTCGGAAGTTGGGCCAAGTGTGAATGTGGGTGGTAGGGGGTGAAGGAGAACGGGAACGGGAACGGGAAGGGGAAGCTATCTAGCATCCGGCACATAAAACGCCATAAATTGAAATTAATTCAGAGTCGTTTTCTCCATCGATTAAAGCCAGTCTTAAAGTCGCCTAACTTCCGACTGGCTGACTCCTTTGTTTGGCGGCGCTCTCCTGCGGTTAATTACCATTATCATCATTTTCGCCATGTCACCCGGGAGAGGCTTCCGGCGTGAGATTCCACACCTGCTCCTGTGAGCATCTTGCTCTCTGTCTGCGGTTGTTGACTGCCTGGCTGCTTGGCTTGGCTTGGCTTGGCTTGGCTTGGCTGCAAAAAGTTAATTATACACTTAACCGCAGAGCTAAAGAGAAAGTTAATTGACGCTCTGTTGCTTCAAGTTATCGTGTGTATGTGTGGGTGTGTTAATCTAGTGTCTATTTACCTCTCTGATTTTTGTTGTCTTTTTTTTAATTTTTTATTGGGAAGCTTACAGCTTAAGAATGCGACTTACATATCTTTAAAATGAGCAGTCCAAAAGTATGCTTTATATTAATAAGATGTGACGAAGACGTCACAGATCCACGTATCATCGCTCTCCTGATGGCTGCTGCTGCTGCTCGCCTGTTTCCTTAAATCTGAGAATTGTTCAACTTTTCATTGCACACACTTTTTTTTGGCAAACTTTTTATGCTGACATCAACTACCGCCATTTATTTGCATAATTCGCCCACGGCCGGTCTGCGGGCGGTTCTCTTCGTTGTTTTTCCAAGTTGTGCTTTCCGTTTCATTACTTTTTTCATTTCTGTTGAATTCAAATAATAAACTCAGTGACATAAAGTGGACAAACGCCAAACAAGTAAGCAAGTGAGCAAATTCAAAGTTTAACTTCCTGGTAACTCAATATGCATGAAAAGGAAATACTTATATTTTTTCAAGGGCAATATGAAATGGAAAATAAATAAATATAAAGTAAACAGACGAACAGAGCAATTACTGCGTAACAATAAGGAAATTTTAGCAAACACAACGCTGAATGAAAAAATATTAAAGAATAATGTTAAGTGTACACAGAAACTTGATACATAGTTGGGCTCAAATATATTGACTTAATTATTAATGCAGTCCATTGAATAAGGAAGAAAATATCGGAAAAATCACTATAGAAATAGTATAATTTAAAGTGCAGTTGTAAATTGGATATCTAATATAACACTAAGTCCTTTTTACATGAAAAACCAAGCCAAAAGGGATATAAAATTCAATATACAAAACTAAATAATGGTGGGCAACATATGTATAAATTCGGCAGATGAAAGCATGGAAAATTGATATTTTTTCTGGTTTATATAAAACAAAAACCACTTTAACTGAATATACCAAATATTTATGTATAATATTTATATGTAATATTTATATTTACTTAGAAAAAACTATCCGCAGGCTAAAGGCACATAAATAAAGCAGAAAAATACCCGAAAAATATTTCCTTAAGTATGTTTAAAATTTATTAAAAAAAATAGAGAAAACAGCTTACTCGAAATATAAATAAAACAAATCAGTATAGCAACAGATGGAGCCCAAAATTTATTTCCTTCCAATATAATATTTGCCTAATTATGTCATAAAATTCACATTAACACAGGCACGAGCCTCGGGCCCCAAGTGTTCTCCTCCGCCTTAGTGAAACAATGGGTCCCCTGGACCCATTTTAAAGTCACCAGTTTGTACCCACACTTTCATCCCTCGTCAGTCACGGGTCGAGGACTGGGAAAGAGGTCCTGGTCGTGGAACCGCAGGCCCAATGAGCCGCTTTCGGCTTAATGGACAGCATAAATCATAAGCCAATTGACTCGCCCGACTGCCCAGAGCTGCCAGGATGCCTCAATGCCAGGCTGCCATGATGATGACGACTCCATTGCTGATCCCTTTTTATGGCGTGCGCAACATTTCAACATCATTTTGGGGGCCCAGCTCCCTAAGACATACATATACTTATTTATGTTTTTTTTCGGTCCCGCTTCACTTTAAATATTTTATAGGCTGCCGAATGCCCTAGGCCATGCACGTCGCTCTGCAGTCACAAAAAAGGAGTTTTTGGAAAGGCTTGCTGACAGAAATGGCGACTCTTTTCTTGAGCTTGTTTTCTTCTTTTTTTTTGTTGGCCTCAAAATTAATGAGCTTAGGCGCGCCTCAGGGGAATTTTCCACAAAAACATCTTTTGGCTAATGTTTATTAATGAGTAAATCTGGCTTTGATTCTTCAACTGGTGTGTGGCACGCTCTCAAGAAGCGATTGAAGGGTATACTGTGTGATGTAGCCGTAAGAGGCACTGGAAAAAATACAGTATTTCTTTACAAAAAAAATATTTAAGTAAGTAAATAATATAAAATATATTAAAGAACATTTTAAATGTGTGAAATATAGGAAAGTTCTCTAAAATGGTGTTCTTTTTCATGTTATATATATTTTTTAAGTTAATTTGTACTATAAATAAATTAAATATATATAAAATAAAGTAATACCTTTTTTAAAATAAATCCTAAATCGCTTAAAAGCCTTTCTCTGTTGACTTTTTTCTTTTAAACTGATTTACCTTGTACCCTTTCCATTGAAATGCCATGGGGGTTTCCCTTTCCCAGAAATGTGTCCCAGAATTGAGATGAAACGAAGGCGGCACACAAGTGAAATTACCTTTTGTTGTTTTCTGTCAGCGGCACACACACCCACACCCACCCACACCCACACCCACACACACACATATGGCTTATGATTAATGTTTGCCAAAGACACACATAGCCGAAAATTGTTGCGGTTGCTCTCTCGGTGGAGATTTTAATTAATTCAGTCAAGCGATTTCACTCTGGCTTCGGCAGCTCAACAGGCCATAAATGTAATTATGGCCGAAACCAGGAACTTAACTCTATCGTTAATAGAAATTTATGAAATTCCATCTGCAACTTGGTAATCATTTTGGGCCATTAACTTGGTTAAGCTGCATGCGATGCGGTCTGCATTTGATTTTTGGCTGTCAATCGAAGAAATTATGGGTAAGAGGTGCTTTAAAAGATATGGGAAATAATACCGCTATAAATAAATTAACTACATTTTATATATTTTAAATAATATAAGCTTATGCACTGTAGGGAAAATGTACATAATTAATATTTGTTTTTTTTCTTTCTGGATAATTTAATAAATTTCTTCCTTACAACATAAATAAGCATATAAAAATATATAAACATATTAAATGATATTTTCCATCTCCCTCAGCTTATCCGGAAACATGACAAATTGCCAGCACATTTCGAGAGTCAAAATCGCTCTCCAATTGATGGCTAATTTATTCATCTTTTATTGCAAACTCACTCAAACGACTGGCAGTTCCTAAGCCATTCCTGCAAAGTAATTAACTCCGAATGTTGGCAACAAGTCAAGTCGAGTGGTAAATCCCGAGACAAACAAAACAAACGCACGGCACTCGGCAAAAATGAACCCTCCTCCTGATCCTCCTCCACCTCCCCCAAGGCAGATGTCCGGGGAATTCGGAGCAGCATACGACAGCCAATTTTGGGGCTGGAGATGGCAAGGCAGTGGTGCCTTTCAGCCAAACAGCAAATATGTAATGAAGTCACGTAAACATTTTAATTTGGCATTAAGGCCCCTCACACCCCCTCCCCCCCGCACACACGCTGCGTATACGTAATTCGTATATTTTCTGCCGACTTGGGTAAGATTCCATTGCGTAACGTAAATGTGTTAGAGATACGTCGTCAACGCGTTAACTTATTAATGCCGAAGGTAATTGGGGGCTCATAACATTTGTCACTGGCCGAGTGTTTGCTCGAGTTTGAGTTTGAGTTTGAGTGGGGTTCCCCATCTGGAGGATGCCATTGCCCCTGTCGATGCTGTCTGTAAATATTTTATTGATATTTTATTTCTCTGCGAATTTTATGTATATTTTCCCTGATTTTATATATGACGGTGTCGGCGCAGTGCGTGCCATCCCTTCTTGTTGCCAGGACCCAGAAGCAAATCCATAGTTTGAAGTTGGATTTGCACTTGACAACTTTGTCAAAGCAATCAGAGAGTAGCTTCTCCGCGGACTCTGCAGTTCCTTTGAAATTTTCAACAAAAAAAGGTCGATATCTTTGGGATTAAAGTTTGAGCTTACCAGTTTTTGCTTCTTGGAAATAGGCTTAGGATTTAAAGGGAAAAGCCTTGAACTTCATAGGGAAATGTCTTAGGTTGTTTGAACCACTATAAACATATAAATATATATTTGTAAGCCTATACAAATAAATTTAAATTATTTCCTGTGACATTTTAAGTTACTTACATTGCTTTAGTTATAATGAAAAGCTTTATCTTGATTTTAAAATTAAAAACAAGCTAAAACAAATACAATTTCTGTGTCACATAATTTAAATAATTGATAACTCTCTGCCAGAAGCCTTCGATTCACCTGAAAAATTTTTCGAGTAATCAATTGCGATGAGAATTAAATCCGTATAGTGCCCTTCTCTTATTTGCAAATAATTTAAATAATTGAAAAACCTTCTGCCAGAGCACTCAGCTCGCTTTTTCCCAAATCAATATCGCGTGACATTTCCATAATTAAAAGTAATCATACGCAGCGTGGTCCTCTGCCTCCCATTTTTTTTTTGTTCCCAAGACCCGGCCCTGTATCGCAGCTTGACAAATGCTGCTGACGTGTCATGTTTGTGGACTCCATCGAGCTGTGTGCACTTTGCCTGGCTTAGAATCGGAGATACGATACGGCAATTTATTCATTGTCATGCAGCGAGGAAACCCAATATATCCCTTCGGAACGCAGGAAACCGAGCACAGAGAAGAGAAACGACTTTAATGTGCAATCAATGGGCCATCAAAAATTAAAGCCTCATAAAAAGGACTTCAAACTAATTACAGAAACCCAACACACCGCAGTGACAAAAGGCGAAAGTTTTCTCTGGCGAACCCTAATAAAATCAAAAGCTAAATACGCCTGTGGCCACAGAATAGGGATGCGGCTCGGGAAGGTAAATTCCTGGGAAGGATACCTCGTCGGTGCGTGGGTAAACTTTTCCAGGACCATTAAGTGATTTAAAAGTTTCCACAACAGTTTCGCCCCTGCAGCACGATGGGGTGGTGGAAAAGGCTTCAAATATGTAGGCTCTGCCTACGTGTCTTTAATCTTATTTCTATCTTAATTGCGGAAGGTAGAAGGAGCAAAAGCTGGCTGTAGCTATCTGGTTTTTGCAGGAAATTGATCGAGTTTAAACATTTCCACCGCCTGATTTTCGCCGGTGAAAGATGACAGCCGACGACGACGTCAGAAGTTAGCATATCAATCCTGAAAGCATCCAAGCATTAAGGGTCAATCCGGCCCTGCACTACGCAAGGCATTAGCATGTTCTGCTCAATCTACCGCAGCACAGAGACCAACATATGCTGGCTTTTCAATATGGATACACTTGAATAAATAGCATAAACTATTATAATTATAATTCAACTGTGTAACTTAGCTATTTTTCTTGCTGTATCCTATAGAAAATATCCTAGAAAAATATATTTAAAAGGATATTTTATAAGGAAATAATTCCCTAAAATTTTCTGTAATGATTTCCACATAAAATAAAAATGTTTAAATATATATTTCTACATTTTGGACTTCTTTAAATATATTGTATGAAATATTCTACATATTTTTCCACAAAATAAACAATTTAAAACCATTATTTAAATACCAATTTAGGTGTACATTATCCCCTGTATTTATAAAATTGTATTTTAAATATATTTTTCTAAATTTTGAACTTCCCAAAAAATATATATAATATATAATACATTTTCTAAACATTTTTTTTAAACAAAAACCCTTTAAAACCTCAATTTAAAGACCAATTCATGTGTAATTTATCCCCTGTGCACCAGAGTGGTTAACCTTACATTCCTTCGTGCCTTCAAAGGAGCCACCGCAGGAGCTGTTAGAGCAGGAAACAGGGCTTTATCCAATGCCAGGGATATGGTGTCGATATAGATGCAGACAGGGCCTCTGAATGGGAGAAGGGAGTGGGGGAATGAGAATATTTGAAGGATGCTGGCATATTGATTTAAGCGGGGGGGCGCCACCCAGGCAAAGCTCTCCGGATTCGCATTTAAATTGAAATGCAATCAAATCGAATGCAGGAGGAGGGAGTAGCCTTCTACTCCAACATGTAGAGTACGGCGGAGTTCAAAGACTTGGCCAACAAAGCGCGCGTAAATATATGCAAATGCCAACAAAGCCGGGCAGGTTATCCTCGTGTCAGCTGTCCAATGGCAATGCAAGCAAGCCAACTGCAAAAAAAGGACAATCACGAGCGAGTGTCCTGGTAACTTATGCACAGGGCTTTCGGGGATTTGCATTAAAACATCATTTTTTGTGTGTGCGGCCTGCCTCCCTTAATAAATCGTTATATTTTGACAGAGAGATGATGATATGCGGCTTTGCCTCGGATGGGAGCTCATTAAAAACGAAAAGGTAATCACAGAAGACAAAATTAATGAGCATCCAACTGTCAACTTTATGAATGTGTCTGTCATGGGTGGCCTAAGTTCTTTCTTGTGGCCACTCACTTTTTATCTGGTTCTGACCAGTCAGCCAGCCAGGCGACCAGGCTCAAATCCCCATGAAAAAATAACGAAAATCATCAAAGCAGCGACCTTTTTTTTGCCCTGAATTAAGATAAATACATTTAAGTCTCTTTATTTGGTTGGGAAAATGAAAGAAACAAAGGACATCCCTTCCGTAAAGAACTTTAAAGACCCTCGTCCCTCCGTAAACATAAATCATTTAGCACTATCAAAACCTGAAATATTTTCACTTAAAATATATTTGTAGCCATTAGGCTGGGGTATGTTATGTGAGGAGATGCCACAGAAATTTGACTAATTACTGTTTTCTGGCCAGGACGGAAACACACACACAGCAGCAGCAGCTGGCCAAAAGGGAAACACGAGAACATTTGGCAAGGACTAAACTGTGGAATATCCTCCTACAGGAGAGAACACTAAGGAAAAATATAGTTAAAAACTAAAATATATAAAAAAAAGGGTGTGCATATAAGTAATTTATAATAAATTAATTATTTCAGGCTACATTTTAGAGTTGATTTTACTTTTTTTCAAGCTTTCATTTAAAATGTATTACGCTTTATGTTTGCAAGTGCATTCCCTCCTAATTATGCTAATTCTGGGCATTTTCAGAACAGCCAGAGGATCACTTTAACCCAATGAGGAGCTTTGCATTAAAATAACATTCCTTGCAATTTACTATAAATAACCCTTATATCTAATCAGAACCCCCGGGACTGTGGCCCGTATTAGTTGCATTCATTGACTGCAATTTGCATAATGATGCTGCTGGCTTTTGGGCGCCGGCCGACATCCAGCCAAGCTCAAGTCCCCCCAATTATGTCTGCCACATTTTGTTTAATGCTATCCTCTCCATTTTCCAGCGCGGCATGGAAAACTTCCCCACACCGGGCGAAACTCCCGCAAAAGTCCCGAAAATCGAGTGGGCTGCAGTTCAGTCTGGTTGCCCAGGATATTCGGCCAATTAGTGTCCTCGTTGTCTGCGCTCTGTGTGAGAGGAGAGCCGGTTTAGCGGGGGATTTGGATACTGATTCGGATTCGCCTGCCCCCCAGCTCTGTGCTCGTCACACGTCACGTATGCGTAATGTTAAACAATTTACGCTCAACTGGTTTGACAACACACTAAGCTGCAAGTTGTGGGATTTTGTGGTATTCTTGGGTACAAATATATATAAAATATAAATCCTACATCCCATATATATTCTTTCAGTTAAAAGTATATTTTTAGGACTTAATTGGGTGAGTTAAAGATTTTATTCTTATTAAAATAACAAACAAAAAGGTGAATAAATATTCTGAAGCAATTAAATACATAAATCTGAATCAGTTATATTTCTATATATATTTTAAAAGCAACAAAATAATTAAAAGAAATATGAATTCATTGCTAAAAACTTGTAATCAAGACCCTCAACCTTACTGTCTAGTGCTGTGTGACCTCTGACCGGCCAAAGTTTTGGCTGAGGTTCAAACTTAATGGGATTTTAATGGCAAAAAACTCTGCAAGCGAAGGATCTGAAAGCTGACAAATGACGAGCAGCAGATCGAGTGAACTGATAGGGGGAAAACCCCCTTTAATTGCTTGATGAGCAAGATAATTAAACGTATAAATTAAAATCTTAGCCTCAAGTCACAGACGTGTCTATGAAATATTTACCGGGTGTCTGGGTGGCTGGCTGGCTGGCTGCCAACAAAGGTCAACAAAACAAACCCTGCCTTTCTGCTGAATTTTACACCTTTGTCTTGTGTAACTAAACCAACACATTCATGTATTATTTTAGTTATGACAACTATAAAAACCATGTAATATTTTCACATAAAGCCAAGTTTAATCGAAGCCTTTACCTGTCCCTGACAGCCTTCAGAAACTCCTTCGACGTGGGCCCCCCACCGAACCTTGTTTATCCAAAAACTTGAATGGTTTTCGTTTCAGTGGAAATTTTCCAAAATTTATAGCCATCAAGGCATCTTCGGGAGTCAGGCTAGTGAAAGTTATGATTAATAAACTGCCAAATGCGCAATGAAAAACAAAACAAACAACGCACACGGCACACAGCCTGCCATAAAACGCACATAATAAACAATAAAGTTTAGCCTTCTGCGTAGTTTCCCATTATCTATACCGTATATTGTGTGCGGCCTTGGACGACCCACAAAATACAGTTAAATGACAAACCAGGAAATCCATTATCCAAAGAGCTTAGCTTAGTGCTTGGCTTGGTAAGAATGAAGAGTGGTGGAAGAGCTGACAGAGCTCTTGGCACCATTTTTCTGCTTTCGTAAGCTGATTGAAAAATGCGCTCAGCTCGTGTAAATATTTTCCTTATGCCGGAAAGAATCCTTCTACCTTGATTGCTCGCTGATTGCTTAGAGAGCTCATTAACTTTTCATTGGAGAGCCCACGAACAAGGCGAAAAATTCAGGGATAATGTGTGTGTGAGCGCCTCGAAAATCATTTTGTTTATCTGAGTCGCTTTAAAGTCGCCTTGTAGTCAGTCGCCTTTATAATCGTTTTGTTTACAGCCCAGCCAGGATGTTTTAAGGACTTTTTTCGTTGTATCCCCAAAGTACTTGTGGAACAAGCCCATTACGTTTAAATGCAAATTGCCTTGCACACGCACTTCGGGGCCTCGCTAACAAAAAACGAGCCTCAACAAGTGAGCCGTGAAAAGCGGCGAATCTTTAAGGATCTACGGCTCCGGTTAGGGTTCCCCAATTCATCATTTTCATATTTCCGCTTCCCTGCCCCGCCATAAACTCCGATTAACCCTTGGGTGAGCAAAGGGGTTCTTATTATTATTAGTCTTGGGTGATGTTAACTCTGTTTAAACAACTTAAAAAAGAGTACATTGTTTATAATCTAGTTTCAGGTATACATCTTTCCTCTCTACACATAAAACATTTTAGGGTTTTATTAAAATATTAATATTGAATGGATATTTGATGCAAAGGCCGATATATTGCGATCTATCGATATTTTGTTAGATATATCAAGCTGTGCTAATGAAGAGTGTAAGCTTAGTTTAAACTATTATTATTGGAAAAAATATAAAAAACTTATAAGAAATATGCTTTCGACAAAGAGGAATAAATAAATTCAACAATATATATATGATTATTTGTTTATTTATTGATTTGTTCCGCCAATGGATAAATCCCAAATTAAATTTAAATTAAAAATTAATTAATAATTGTATATCGATAACTTAAATTAAATTCTAATTAAAGAATTTGATTTGAATTTGATATTATCGATAATTCCAAAATCGATAAATGCGATAGTTTTCAATATTTCAAATTTCAATTTATCAGACTTTCCGATATTTTTGATATTATATTTTTTCTACATATAATATCGAATATAATTCGATTAATATATATTTCGATACATAATTCCTGTCTATATACCCACTTCCCCCACAACAGCTTCACCTTGGCCTTACCATGTGGCATATTCGACCCCTTAGCTCGCATAGCGGTTAAGGCAGGACCTCCATGAAGGCCTTACCTCTAACCTTGGGCAGCCGGCGCCCCGAGTGTGTGTGTGTTGTGTGTGTGTGTGTGTGCGTAGCTCACGGTCACGCAGCCATTCAGATTCGATTGCGGCACATTCGTGCCCGGACGGGGTTTCCGATTGCGTCGATTTGTTGGCCCAGAAGTTTTTGGGCCGCCGCCGCCGCCGCTGACCTTTTCGCTGCCGCATTTGTCTATTTGTCTATTTGTCGTACCTGACCGCAGGAGCAAAAACTTTCGTTTCCGCCCCAAAGGCGGCCATGCATACACATGTGTGTGATGTGTGCACTTGGCAGAATACCCCAAGGAAACACTTATGTTTTCATTCGTCTATAAATAAGTTAATACATATAAATAGCAGCTAAGATAACCCGAAAATCATATGTATATTATATATATTTATATTGGGAGAGGTCCCTTAATTTCTCTACGTGCACATTCATATGTATATGGAACAGGACATGTGTCTATGTCCTGTGGTTACCGGTGGAAAGGCGTCCATTTCGCAACTATTTCCAACCTGCAATCCGCATCTGTTCCGATTCCGTGCGTGTGTCCGTGCATTATTTTAGAAATTTCCACTGCCGCCTCTGTAGATCTGTCCGATGGGTTGGCGTGCCCCGGGCATATACACACACATACCGAGAGGGTGGAGCCCTCGGCAAATAAAACTTTTTGGTCATACCCATTCCTCACCTGCCACCACGCCGCGCCTCGCCCGGGGGGAATTATGAAGAAACGCAGATGGGACTGGGCACTGGGAACTGGGGAACTGGAAACTATGATTGCTATGCCATGGCCGGCAATTTAAAATGCAAACATCTCGCGTAAATCCTTTTTGAATTGTTAGCCTCAAGTGGGACCCATGCAAGTGCAACTTTCGAATCAATTTGTAACGTTATTAAAGTTGCTTAACTTACTGGAGGGGGGAAAGGCCAGAAATTTGCATAAGCCACGGCAGTTGAGCGGATTATGGCCGCAGGAGCCTGAGGTCGAAATGGTGGCGAAATACTGACCAATATTACCATATGCCAAAGGGGCTTAATTCATTTAAATTAATTTACGACCAAGTTCGCTGCTTGCCACATTTATTTTCAGATATCAAATGCGCTGGAGTGGCATTCTTTAAAGATTTACATTCACCAAAAAAGGGAAAAACTGTACAAGAAGTTAAATTGCATTAATTTAAATGGATTTTAGCTTATTATATATAAGAAAATGTCTTTTATTTCTACTCATAATAATTAGATAACAATTATTTACTAGTATAACATTTTTAATATAACTTATATTTAACATTCTGCTGGAAAGATTATAAATTCTTTACATTTCCTTCCTAAATATCCTCACAAATATATATTTATAAAGCTGACCAAGCTTGCCAAATGCAAATAGCCGAAAAATACCCACAATTGCCTTTCACCTCAGCTCATTTTCTTTTTCGGCAAAACAATAAAGGGAAAAGTTACCAGATAAAATTTGTAATTTTCCGCCTCAATGCGAGGAAGGAATATGGATGGGTATGTACATACATATATACACAGATATATGTACACACATACATGCGGGCATGAATATTAATGCCATATGAATAAAAGTTGCCCTTTGTGCGTTTGCTTGAATTCATTACGAAATTTCTCGTGTGCTCGTTCGGAAGGAATTTCTGTGGGCTTTCCCACAGCGCATTGTTTCCTATTAATTGTTGCTGTTTGTCTTTCGCATTAAATATTTGCCCAACTCGAGGCCATTAACTCTGATTAATCAGCACTTAAGAAGCAGCAGAAGTAGCTCACAGGACTTGAGCAGCTTTAAGCCTTCGATTTGTCCCAGGAAAAAAGGAGGCAGGTACCTACCACCTACATACATAGCTATGCCATATGATTCATGAAGCACTTTTCTTCCAGCTAATTGGCCAATTCATTTCTGTAATCAATGCTGGGGGTTAAATCCTGGTTGCTGATTTTTTTTCATTGGAAATTTCACGTCTCTGGTAATTAAAGCCAATGCCACGCCCTTCCCTATCCGATTGAGCCTGGCAACTAATAACCTGACAACTGCCCAGGCGGCCCCTTGCCCCAGACAGATTGAGATTTTAATTTAATTAAATCCCAAGCCAAATGAGAAGGGCCAAAGGGAAACTTTCGCGCCATTTGTCACAAAAGCAACGAACCATTAAAACTGAGGCACAAGTGTCAAGGGCAACCAAAAAAATAGCAAAAGAAGCTGAGGGAAGAGGGAAGAAATTATATATTTCGCATTTTCAAGAGCCAAGAAAAAAAAGGCAGCTAATTCGCATCAATTTCAGGGCCATCAAGTACGCGATTGGGCAAACAAAGAGAACGAAGGAAAAGTCATCTTGTATATCCGGTTCAAGCCTTGTCATCAGACAATTAGATACGTGAACTCTTTATGGCAGTTCAAGGTCTAGGGGACACCTTTAATTTCCCTGGATTTATATTTGTAAACTTGCAGCTACTTCAATAACCTTTTATATATATTTATTTCAATATTGCTTTCATCCCCAATTCAAACATAATCAATGTACTCATCGAATCAATCAATCATAACACTCAAGTTGTCTTCAGTTCGCGGAATATAATTTGCTTTTAAGCAAAAACATTTTTGTATTATTATTTTAGGGTACATTATTTTTATCCCTGTTATCCACTTAAGGTATTTGTATTTATATTTTTTTTATCCCCCCCTTTTTCGTATTGTTTTTCTGCGCCTCCTCCACATTATACAACAATTCCATCAATGAACAGGTCCTTGTCCTTATCAACATTTACTCCCTATTACGTTATTGCTCATTCAATTGCTATCAATTTAAAAATAATATTTACACACTCGTATTTTACGTTTCCCTTTTTTATACTTTTTATTTTTCCTGCCTCTGGGTTTAAGGCGATTTTCCCACAATTCAGGCAACAGAAAATTGGGTAGAAGGGAAACCAAAACACGAGGCGCATATAAACACTCGCATTTTGTGGCTCACATGACTTGAATGGTGGATGTGCCAGGGAGAGAGAGAAAATGCTGGTGGGGTGGTGGTTTTCCAGGGGGGTTTTGGTGGTTTGCCATGCTTACGACATGAGAGCGCTGGCTGGCATATATTTCCCAAGTGTTTTTTGGTGTTGCCGCTGCGGTTATGAGCTGTTTATGCAACATTGCGCGATTCTATATTAATAACATTCAACTCTCAGGCACGTCGAATTGTATAAGAAAGTGGGAAAGGAAAGCGCACTTTAGAAACACCAGCAGAGATTGCAAAAACAAGATTTATGGGTCTGGCCACGTTTTATAGGTCTGCCATGAAAATGCGAAATATTGAATAATAAATATAAATTAAAAAACGTTAGCATATTGAACAGTTCTAATCAAAAATGCACAAGTTGTGGCTGCCCATCTTAGGTATTAGCAGAGCCAGTAAGTTTTAGAGGAAAACTATCTATTTTCAGACTTATCAAGAGGTAATATATATACATAAAAAAATATCCAGAGTATCCCCTCTTCGTTTGGCTATAAAAACATCCTCTCAATTGCTTGTTTTCCTGCCTCTAATTCCGATTAAGCAATGCATGTAATTCTGATATATGTACATAAATACAAGAGCTTGCTGGCATCTTGAAATAATTTTTTTGATTTGGCATATGGCAGATATTTGCATAAACAATTCGTTATTAAATTTATACCAAATACTTTCGGCGGGAGAAGTTCTCAAATGTATATTTTTCCCAAAGACAAATTAACTCGGGCGCTGTCAGCGGCGTCGGCGGTCCATTATTGTCCGTTCGCAAAAGTTTCTGCACTCTAATGTTTTCTGGCTGTCAGTGTGTCATAACAGATATCCTGTCCTGTCCCTCCCTTCCTGCCTGTCCTGTCAACATGTGCGTTTCGCCTCTTCCATCCATTGTTCGGCGCATTCATCGCCTGGCTTAGGGCACCGGGTGGAGTCCACACAGGACACGCCCCAGTTCCAGGTGCAGTGCTGTCGACGGAACATAAATAAAATTAAATGCCTGGCATAAATAGAATGTCAGTTTGCTGAATTTCATCGCTGAAATATGGCAGCTGACCACATTGTGACACCTTTTTTTTGTGTTCGTTGTAGCCGTTGTAGCCTTTAAGCCCCGAAAGCCGGTACGTGTCAGGATCCAGTTTTGTACACTGCTGAGCCATCATCAAATCTAATGGCAGTCATCTAAAACAATAAGGCGCTGCTCTGGCTCTCGTTCACCGAGCAGTTAATTCTATTAAAATGTCAGTCGTCGACAGACGGCAGAGGAGGCAGAGGGGCTTTGGGGGCGTGGAGGATCTCCTTGCCAGCTGCTTACTGTTTGGCCTACTGTCGTCTTCATTTGCATGTAAATACTCCGGAACAATGCAGAGAGAGAAATGTATCAAATAATTTAATTGTTAGATTTGTGAAAAATTAAATTTTTAGAGGTCTATTATCCAGGAGAAAATAATTATATAATAATTTTAAATATTCCAAGTCTACTTATATTATTCGGGAACATTTTATATATAATATAATGGTCCCTGCCTCTAATAAATTATTATTATTATTATATTATTATTTTATTATATTATATTATTATTTCATTTGCAATGTTCTAATTAAATTATTAGTCAAGAAATAAATAATAATAAGTGAGTAACTAACAAAAAACTAATAAGCTAATAGGGCAATCATTTTCTCCAGTATTTTTAGAGCAAATATTAAACAATAATCGAATTCTCTTGAGTTGAATTACTCCTCAACTATATATTTATTTTATCCTAATCACAGTGAACTCAGCATTTCTTAACTATTTTCTTGACAAATAAAATGACAATAAATATATTTACTGTGTAGAAATCGAGTTTTCCTAGGGGTCCTAATAGGAGCAGCAGGAGGAGGTCCGTCCATTCACCAGAAGTGTTTCCCGAACACTCTTTCCCACTCGACGCTGCAAACGATTGCGGCGGACACAAAATGTTCATTGCCTAAATTATACAAAATAGTTTAAAGATGTAAATTTATTTGGCAAGCAAAGTGTCTGTTATTCGATGTAAATGCCTGCGCCGAGAGGCGCACGTGGACAACTTATTTCGCCCCATATATAGTATACTGTCAGGTCCCAATTGGCTTACTTTGGCCAAGTAGTTAAGCGAAAGCTGGAAAATCGTATTTTTCGGGGGCTTTTCTTGACTTTAAATTGCGTGTGCTTCTTGTTGTTGTTTTTTTTTTTGTTGTTGTTCATCAGAAACCGTTTGACACAACTGGGTCGCTCCTCAGCCTTTCTGCCTGACGGTTCGTCGGCCTGTTGGCAAACTGGTTCAAGGAGACAAACAATTGCAGCCCCGTCGTCGTCGTCACCGTCACCGCAAAAATGTCGTACGAAATGGAACAACAACTCAGTTAAAGGTGCACAACATGGCTGTTGAAATATTTTCAGAGCGCACACGGGGCGTATGAGTGACAACATTCAGTGCAACGATTTTTTAATGAGTTTGGCAAATTGCAAAACAAAAGGGTTTGTCGGGTTTGCGAATAAGGGATACCCTGTGAGGACAGTAAAAATATATAAATAAAGGTATTAAAATTATATAAAAATATACAAAAAGGAAACCCAGTTTCATAGAAAGGTTACAGAAATTTCCAGTATATTTTATTTACTTTCAATTAATTTAAGTTTGATTTAAGCCCATATCCTAACCAATTTAATTTAATTGAATTCCTAAAAAAACAGAAAGCGAAATCCGCAGAACACCTGCTGACAGGCAAACTTTCCACACTTATCCATTACGTCTTGGCCCTCTTCTTTTGCCACTTTACCACTCTTCTTACCTGTAGACAACACCTTCAGCCAATTGGTGGGGGCGGGCAGGAGGTATAACAAAAGCAGACCCAACATTTATTCAACCATAAACAAGGAAAGTTTTTTACTCCGGAACAATTGTTGTCGAACGGCTGCTGGTCACGCCCACCGTGGGCTGCCGCCTCTTAACTGGGCCGACATCCAAAAACTCGGCAACCGAATCGAAATGACAACGAACACGCAACAAGGCCTTGTTGCAGTGTATACATACTATGTAGTAGTAGTAGTAGCAGTAGTGTTATCCTTGCTTCCGTTTCCGCCGCCGCCGCCGCTGCCTGGGCTGACTGTGTTTAATGAGGTTTGAGCCCGCACAAGTTGTTTGCATTTTTTACGACGCCTTCGCTCGACATTGCGTGCTTTCCGCGGATTCGAATTCGTCGCACAGCCCTTTTGTTGTGTTATTGAAAAGCAATTAAGCCGGCTTTCCCCAAAAAACCCATAAGCGGATCAAACTTGGTTTGGGTACATAAAGTTTAACCAGTTTTTATTTTGGGGTCAGTGGCCCTCTTTAAAGGGGGAAAACAAAGGGGGAATATTCATATTTCTGAAGGAAGGAGCTTTAAAAATACTAGTTTTTTTATTAACTCATATTTGTATAGGAGTAACAGAATTAAAATTCCCAAAAGAACTCTATGGAGGTAGCTATAAAAATAAAATTGTTTCACTCCTTATAATTTATAAAATATTTTTCCTAGTAATACCCAAGCTTCAGAGAAGTATTTCTCCTATCTTAAAGCCTTAAAGTTTCACTGGCGGAAAATTACAGAAATGACAGAAATGATTTTGAAAATGTTACAACAAATTTCGGGATTATGTTGGCTGCTCTCTGGCTGACTGGCTGACTGGCTGGCTGGCTGACTGACTTTCTCTGCTGTTTGCTTATCTTGTCAGCTGTTGCCTTGTGTTTGCTTACAATCAATCAATTACCAATGGCACGTGCACTCGTCTGGCAGCGTTCTCTGGCTTGGGCTCTGATTTGCCAAATAAATATTTCGCCATTTCCATAGGCCAAATGCAAAATGCCTAACCATACGAAGGCATCGGCATAAATCAGGGGGCTGTATCTGTGTATCCATAGCCGGTAGCTGGTAGCTGGTAGCTGGTAGCTGGTGGCTGTCTGTGGCCAAAGTTTATCCGACTTAAGCTGAATAATTTAACAAAATCAGTCGCGAAGGCTCCACGTGCCAGTTTAGCCAAAAAATGCCGATCAGATCGAGATTTCTGGTCTGCCGATAACGACTGTCTCACTCACTTAACTAATGAACCACTTCAAAGGTTTGTTTTTTTTTTCCCTTACTAATCCAGCAAGGAAAACATTTTCATTTCATTTTCTGGCCCGTACTAAATCCTGACCCTTTCGCCACCTTGACAACGCCAAAGGGGGGGAAAACGGAAAACTTGCGCCATTGAGTATTCCTTGGATTGGCCTCCAACTGAGGCGTGGGCCATAATTAAAACATTTATCAAACTTTGTTGACAAATGACTTGAATTTGTTTGTTTTTACTTCGAGGCACACGGACCCCTCACACCCCTCCCCCTACCGAGCTGTGGAAATCTATTGCGATTTGGTCTCTAGCTTTTTTTGCGCATTTATTCGCGGGACAGCCTTAGACACAGGTTGCGTGAGCAATTTAAATAAGCCATTGCCCAGCCTTACTTTCTGGGAAATTTGATTAATGTTTAAGTGTTTAAAATTGGTATCAAGGAAATGTATGCAAGTTTCTGGCGTTTCACCGCGATCAATCATCGTCAAGTGCGCGGTATTTGCTGGTTTATATTTTCAATTTATATTTATGTATATATATTGCTGCTGCTGTTGCTGCTGACAAAAAACGTGGCTTGTAAACACTGAAAGCTTGTATTATGAGCCGCAGATGTCAATGGGTTTTCAGCTAACGACTTGGCATAAATATACGCGGCCAACGCTGCGTATGCGTAATGGATATGGCTTTCAGGCACGCATAAATGTGGAAAGCGTGTCGCAAATATTTCCGGCTAGCGTGCTTAGCCTTCCCCATAACACTTGGGGTTTTCCAGGAATTTATAGCACATGTATCTGGTAAGAAATATTACATTTCAAGGCAGGATTTATCTTTAAAATGTACTTTATATTTTATATATATTTATTTATTTATATTTAAAGGTTTCTAACTAAAGAAAATGATATACTTTCCCACTAAACTAGATCAATGCCAATTTTTATCACTCAGCCTAGTCTCTGGTTTAATGGAAGCCCCAAGAAAATGATTTCCTCTGAATGACCGAAATAAAATTTATAGGGAACTCATGTTTCTTATACACACAGCCCCCTAAAAAGCCCACTCAAATCAAGGACTATATAAGGACCATGCATTAACGAACCAATGATGAGACAACACAGAACGTGGGCAGCGATGGACAGCTTTTCGGAATGAAATCCATCAAAATTTGACGTCCAATTGCATGGCAAAAATGTTCACACATCGGGGCGAGCATAAATTACACAGTAATTAGAGAGGGGGTGGGAGGCCAAAGGGAAGAATAAAGCTGCTGATGGCTGCTGATGGCTGCTGGTGTTTCATTTGAATTTTCCTTTTGCCTTCCTCCGACCCTCCCGGCAATTATGCTAATTTTTTCTGGCCTTTCTGCTTGGCCACCGCCAACTGGCGCACATTTTAGGAATTGTTAAACAGCCGAAAATTTTCACAACCAAGGACCAAGGGAGTGGTACCAGGACTGGGACTGGGACTGGTCCTCGTCCTTGATGTGCGCTTAATTCAATGAAATTTGTAGCAATTGCATTTGAAATTTGCCTGCGAGCAGCAATCCCTGGCTTGCCCAGCTTGTTTTATAATTAATGCTGCTCTGCTCCTGCTGATGATGATTTAGCGGAAATTGGTGTGGAATATTTACATATTTTGTTCGGTAGAGAGAGAGAGATTTTTAATTCGAATTGTGGCCCCAGGACCCTCTGCTAGTAGTTTGGTAATTACCCAGGAGTTTAGCATGGCGAATGGTCGAGAGTTGCTCATTTATTGGAATAGTTTACATTAAAGATAAGTTGGGGAATTGTAGTTGGTTATTATTTCAAGATTTTACAACTAATTGGGAGGATAATATTTAGCTTTCAGTTAAGTTTAAGCAATGCAATTTTCTTCCAGGAAGTATAATAAGGAAAACTTGCTTGGCCAAAATATATATCTAATATTATTCCATCATTGAATACTTCTCTAACATTCTTCATTTTTATTTAGCATTCCAAAGTATTCCGAGAACAAGAAATAATTACCTTGAACTTATTTTCAGTATGTCCTGGAGCCACGAAAGTTATCTGACCAAAAATAAGCCGAAAGGAGTTGTGTAATTTCAACCCTTGAATTCCCCGTTGCCTGGGAAAACTTTCCCATTTCTCATTTCTCATCTCTGATTTATATTTATTATTTTAAAGTATTCAACAAGTTCAAGTAACAACAAAGTGACCCCAAAATGACCCAAATTCAGAGGGAAAATTTTGCTGTTTTGCACAAAAACCACAAACTCTGCAGCGGTCAGTGTGTGATGGACGACAGCCCTCCATGCTTGTCCTTTGACCCTACTACTACTACTACTAGGAGGGATACACTGTGGTGTTGTTGTTCCCAACCCCTTTGATTAGTTTTTCGTTTATATCGCTTATTTCATCCTCTCAACGCTTCCTATCCGGCACTCCACTTCCGCTCTCTTGGCATTCTGAAAAGAGCTGCAAATTGAGTTTACTTGCAGTTGCTAAACAGAGAGAAAGGTCTTGATTTATTAAGAAAATATTAAAAATAAATATTACTAATATATATATTAAAATAAAATAAATCAGGGATTAAAGAGGCAATTTTATTACATATTTTATTTGTTAAATTTAATAGAGATAATCTTTTATAGTGAAATCACCTAACACATAATAAAATAAAATAAAAAATATATAAATAAAAAGAGGCAATATAATATTAATAAAATATATTTTATTAATCAAATTCAATAGCTTATAATTCACCAAAAATTTTGTAATTAAATTTATTAAGTGAGAAAAAATACCCCCAAATTCCTTGCAGTGCCTGCACCCATCTATAGAGAATTGGCCGGGCTCATACCGTCTCTCTGTGTGTGTGCCAGAGTGCCACCATATCATATACCCATTTGTACACTTTCAATGGCATTTAGCTGGCTATCCCTGGGAAAAAGATGGATTCCATTGATTCAGGGCCGTGTTGTGTTTATTTCATTTCATCGGACTGCTGTGTTTGTGTCTGCAAATTGTAAATACAATTTGGGATTTACAGATGGCCCACTGAATGTAATTTAAGGCAAATACCGAAAGCTTAGGGTTTTATTGAATTGCAGCCATAAATTGGTTTCTAATTGCATTTTGGGGCCAGGAAAATATTAGTGCAAGGTCGTTTAAGTCTTACAGAATTCGCAATACAAAAATCTCTCTCTTTCTCTCTATTTAATTGACTTTACAGCTTCCTGAAAAATCATAATCTGTAAGTAATTTACTTTCCTTTCACTGGCAATCAAACGTTAAAAGTGAAACTGATTTTTTGTGAACATATTAATTATCGAATTTCATTTTATATTTGCCTCTGCCATCATTTACATAATTGAGTTGGATAAAAATTTCCATTCAGCATTGCCTGCTCGCTCAATTATATGTTGATTTTTTTGTCAAGCTTCAATGTCACAGAAAAAATCAATTCAATTGAGCGGCAAATTCGCATTAAATTGTTACGAAAATGTCGCATTTATTAACGTTTTAAATTTATGCAATCTTTGGACCCCCATTTGAGTTCAATTAAAACAGAGAAATTATGCTGGGCAACGGTTGGGGGACGCCCACTGCCTATTTAGGAGGTCTTTTATCAAAATTGAAGGCAGGACTCGCGGGACATTGTCTGGCATGAATGATGAACGCTTAGCATTTTGCAATTTCGAGGCCCCCCAACTGACATCTCAATCGATTCCGAGCACTTCCGGGCCACGATGATGTTCCCATTGGCAGCTCGAAGTCATACATCATATCCCTGAAACCATGCCGGCCATTAACAACTACGAATTGGGCCATCAGCTTGGCTTCCACGATCCACGCTCTCTCTCTGTCTCGAATATGGCTGACAAATTCGCCTCGGACCCTTGATTAAAATTACAATTAATCAACGCCGCTCTTGACGCTGCTGCCATTTGCTTTTTAGTCACTTTTTACTGTCATTTGTCCGTTTATTTTCCACGTCCTTATTGTGACAAGGACCAAAAAGGGGGCCAGAGCAGCGAAGGACCAGAAGGACGTCGAGTGCCTGATATTTAAGTGCCAATCACTGGGTTTTTGCTAGCAGCAAATGGCTCGAAAATTAAATTCAACGCCAATGGGATTTGCAGCGTTAAATTAAATGCCAATTCGAGGCAGCAAAATGCAAGGCAATTAGTTAATTTTATTATACACACAACACATAAAAACTTTAAAGAAAAATCATTTTACCTAGGCTATAAAATTTATAAAAATTAAGCAGAGTTTATTAGCTAAAGAGGAGGAATGAGGTTAACCTTGAAATATAAATAGCTTTAAGAGTAAATAAGTTAGGAAAACAAGATAAACTTAACTAAACTTTAAATACTCACCCCTTTCCCCTCCCTAAATAATTTCTAAGACCCTTCTTACCATCGAATAACATTTATTTTCAATAGAAAAAGAAATTAGATCTCTTCTTATCCATAAATACGCCTTATGTCATAGTTCAACTATAGCTAATTTCGTTCCATTTTTTTTTTGGTATCTGAAGGATGCGCTTTGCACTGACACTTACACAACTATTTAGGGGGGAAAACTTAGTCAAGTAAATATCACTTATGAAGTGTGCTTGTGTGTCGTCACAAAGTGTTCAGAGCTGCTTCCCAGTTCAAATCGCAGAATTTCCCAGGATTTTCCCGCCAGGCGAAGCCGAAGCGAAGAGGGGGCTCACCATCCGCAACTGCAACGCTGGCGGGGATTATATATATACTATATATATATATATATATTTGGGGAGCAGCCATAAACAATTTGTTTGATTAATTAATTGGTCTGTACACAGTAGTAGTTAGCTATTAGTAGGGGGGAATTCATTTACAGGGCATTGTTGTTGGGGTAGACATCTCACAGCCAGAGAGCATCGATGGCATCCTCCACATCCTCGTCCAGCTTCACCTCCTGCTGAGCGCCAGACTGCTGCTGATGCTGATCACTGACCAGCACAGCCTTGGCCTTGACCTCGTCGGAGCTGCTGAGCAGGACCATCAGCAGGACACTGCTGCGTCTGTTGATGTTGGTGGTGGTGGTCCTGCCCAGCTCCATGTCGGCATCAGTGCTCGCCTCGGCTGCCCTGGCTGCCTTTTGGTGGCGCAGCTTCCTTAGCCACTCCGTGGTGGGCCAAATGCACTTGCCACTGCCACTGCGACGGCGGCGATTCTGGCTGGCAACTGGATATATATATATGTATATAGTAAAGGGAATATTCTTAAAAGCATATCCTTGCCCTACCTGAAACCTCTGCCCTTTTCTGGCCGGGCTGCGCGTGCAGGACTTCCACCAGGCTGATGTCGTTAGTGGCGCCAGCACATCCATCAACTTCAGTCGCCGTTGCAGCTGCTGTGGAGGCTGATGCGGCTGCTGCTGCTGCTGCTGCAGCTGCAAGTGATGTTGCTGCTCCTGCTGCTGTGGATGAAGCCGCCGCTGCGGTTGACACCGCTGCCCGGCCGCTGCTCTCATGCTACACATTCGTCACTTGCGTCGTCAGGCCAAGATCGATGGCCATGCTCTTGCTGGCGGCGTCCGTGTGCAGCAATCGCTGCCTGCCATAGCCACCGCCGCCGCCATAGCCGTAGCCATAGCCGCTGCCACCGCCACGCCCCTCGCCGTCATGCTGCGAGAGCGGCAGCCACTTGTCCAGCCAGCGGGGGCGGAAGAGCAGGGCGAACGTGCTCCGGAACTGGCGACTCATCGAGCAGTAGAGGATGAAGTTGATGCTCGAATTAATAAGTGCCAAGATGTCCATTAGGTCACCTGCAGGGAGACATTGAAATGCAATAAGTGCGGAGTCAGCAGCGCACTACAAGCGCGCCATCTGTCGGCAACTCACAGTCGAGGCTTCAGTGAAAGGTCAAGGTTAAAGGGTTTCTTGTAACGTTTACTTTACAGTGGGAAAAGTTACAAGGAAATTTAGGAGGAAAAATAAGAAAAATATAAAAAAGTATATGCTTCATTTACTTCTAAGTAATCATAACTTTTCCCAGTGTACCCAAGTAACGAAGAAAGCGTATACCGCCTGAGCTAGTCAAGGCCAAAAGCTGAGGCCTCAAATTTGTGGTGCAATTATGGGGGTCAACGGTGCGTATGATTGATGGCCCATCACGAAAATACTAGCCATAAATTCAGTCAATTATCATAGCCAATAAAGCAATTAGGGGGGTGTACAGAGGCAGAAAAGGAGCTAGAAGACCAATAAGGCATACTCACTCAGCTTTAGGTAACACTGCAGGAAGAAGGCATCGCCGAGCAGGGCATTCAGCAGACCCATAATCCCTTGCGGGAACTCGGTGATTAGGAAGAGCAGCAGCACCGCCAGCAGCATCCTGGTCGTGCGATCCGTCTGCTTCTCCTTCTCCAGCAGCTTGCAGCTCTTGGGCTGCGTGGGCGTCACCACCACCTTGCCGTTGACTATGGGCTGCATGTCGCTGGCCGCATGGCACGCCAGGATCTTACGCCGCCGCTTGGCCTCCAGCAGGGCACCGATTAACCGCACCGACAGCACGGTCAGGGCGAAGCAGGGAATCAGCTTGATCAGGACACTGTATATGAGGAAGGTGGCGTTCCTGAACTGCCGGTCGTGCAGGGCCAAGGCACTGTGATACAGCTTGTAGACCGTCACGTTCCGTTCACCCATCATCGTGGCGGGCTGCGTGGTGCCCGGTGTCCAGCTCGTCAGAGGCACCACTGTGGTCAGGGTCAGCAGACTCACGGCCGTCCCGTTGCCGGAGCCACTGGCCATCGCCCAGTTAACATCTGGCGTGGTGCTGGACATCACCTGCATGGTCACATCCTCCTCCTGCTCGCGATTATAGTCCAGAATGTACTGACTCAACGGCACCGAGGCTATGGTCTTGCCACTCGCATCCAGCGTCTCCAGGAACTTGGCTATGGCCGTGACCAGATACAGCCAAGGGGAGACCACCAGCACACACACCACATAGGCCGTGGCAATGGTGATCAGCGTCGTCCGCATGCCACACCAGATGCGATTCCGCTGCGGATAACTCACCGCTATGTAGCGCCACACGGCCAGCGTCACCGTCAGCCAAATGGAGATGGTGTGCAGCACCTGGGGGAACACCGAGTGGAACTTGATGAAGCAGGCCCAGCTGTAGCTCAGCTGCTCCTCCCGCGGCAGCCGGGCACTGAGTATGTAGTCGTGGACCGTGTAGGGAATATATTCCAGCATCACGGCCAGATCGGCCACGGCCAGACCCGTGAGTATGGCATTCGTGGGGGAGCGCATCTCGCGGCGGGTCAGCACTATGATGTTGAGGGTGTTGGCTATGGTGCCCAGGATGCAGACAATCAGCGAGAAGTAGCCGTGGAAGTACTTGTAGCTGAAGAAGAGAGGAAAAGGTAATATAAATATAATTTAATATATTTTTTTTATTTAATATGTATAATAATAATTTCCTTAGAGGAAACTCCAAGTTCTTGGACTTATTTATGGAAAAACTTCTTTGTAAAGTTAGTTACTAGAGTTTCCTAATAGATTCCTATTCTTGATTCCTTTTTTTATATATTAAATACATTTTAAAAGAAAAGATTGAGCTCATTGTTTGCCGAAATATTGAGATTTATATGGCCTATATCCTGTTCTTATTTATGTTGAAAATATATATTATATATATTTTATTTACGGTGAAATTAAATATAAATTAGTGAGGCAAGTCCTGAGAAATAAATTATAGTTAACCTGACAGTTTAATTACAAAATAAATAAAGTAAGCCGTGAATTCCTTAAATAATAGCTTAAGGCAACCTCTAGGCTCTTCCCTTGACTTAACTTAAATTTAATAAACTCAAGCTAAGGCCTAAACCTTCCCACATTAGCTGCACTTGGTTAGCCTGTTTGCCACCTTCGGCCGGAGGCAATTACACACATGATTTCATTATGCATGCCTCGGCAGGAGGCTGTGCGAATCATTATGCAAATTACATTTAAAAAAGTAATTAATATGCAGACATCCCCGCGGGGTCACAGGGCCACTGTCCCGCACCCATACTACTACTCACTTTGTGTGAAAATCATCGATGCCAGTGCCGCAATAATGCGGCTGCGACATGTTCGTGACCATCGTGTCAATGATGAGCCGGTCAGATGGTTTGGCTTTTCGGTTGGCTGGAGTCCTCCTGGCCCTGGCAACTCCGTTTGATTGACAGCAGCTCCACTGACTCCTGCCGCTGCCCTGCCCTGGCACTCACTGGTCCTCCGCGCCTCCTCGTCGTCTCATTAAAATTTCCTTTTTCCGAAATTCCAATATTTAAATATGCAGGCTGCGTGCGGCGTGTGAAATTTGAGCTGCAACGAAATAAACAAAAATGCAAAAATAATTTCACGGCGACAAATGTAATTTTAGCTCAATTTTTGGTAACAGAAAATGCCATAAATACCAAAGCGTTGCATGCGGCATGCGAGAGAGAGCGTAAAAGGAATGCAGTTCAAAGTTGAAGTTCAGCCGGACGCATGTCAGGGAAATGTGATTTCCCGAATTTGGGCAAAGAAATGTCATGACCATTTGGCACAGAAATAGCCACCATTGCTGTGTCAGGCAGAAAACAAGTTTCCCAGCAGACTTGTAATCAATATTAAGCATACGACCAGTGGGCCTACGACAAAACGAGATGATTTCGTACTTTTTGGCCACAAATTGTGGCAACAACAGCCTGCTGGAGAAGCACACACACATTCCGTTGACGTAATTTAATTAGACAAATGAGGAAATATGGAGAAATCCGGGGACTCAACCGCAGTTGAGACTTCAGTGGCAGTTGCAGTTGCAGTTGCTGAGAGGCTGAAGGCTTCAGTTAGCCTGTATTGCATTTAATTAAAAGTTACTTCCTCACTGTTCCAGCCCCAAAGTGACAAGAGTCACTCGAGTGTCGGGCGCTTATCCGGCAATAAATCTGCTCCTCAGCCCTGAGCTTTTGAGGAGTGATAATACATACAATTTCATCTTTTTCCCATTCATATATATTTGTGTGTGTCCCCCCTGTTTTGTTTGTGATTTCAAGCATAAAATCTTGTTTTTCGGTTTTGTAAGCCCAGAGCCCAGGCCCCAGCTTCCATTACAGTGATTAAGTCAAGTCCGGAGCCGGGCCAGACTAAGGCTTATGCCGTTTGACTTGGCTTAGTCCTGCCAGGCTGACTGGCCAAAAAGTTGCAGAGGCTGGCCGTAATTACCAGCATAACTGGTATATATATTTGACCACGAAATTGATAATTAATCATGCATATTGAATTAGGGCACCCACCGAAAGTAATACAATTTCCATTAAATTCCGCCCATTAAAGTAAGGATATCTTTAAGGAGAGCTGGGATCTCAAATATTTGGCTAATTCCGGGGCTCATAATTGAATTGGATTTCGGGGCAAGATTCGTACGCACAAAATGACAATGCAAACACGCAGAAGTAAGGCAATAAACAAATGTGTCCCACTGTCTCGTTTGGCCTCCAACTAATGTAACTAATACGCACCGTATGCCGGCCATTACGGAAGTTTTTTTTTTTTGGGGGGGAAGGCAAACACTGCAAGAAATTGTGAAGGGAACTTGTTGTTCTTTCAAGTTATTATCTTAGAATAATTATAAATATAAATACATATTTTACATATGTGAAAATGGGAAACGCTGTGGGAAATGGGGACAGGAACTTGTTGTTCTTTTAAGCGATTATTCTAAAATATTTATTTTATTTTTTATAAAAAGAAAAACTATAATTTTTATTATAAACTAACACAGAACCTTACCTAGAATATTTCCTCTATTATTTCCTTCACCCATTTTTCTCGGTTTAAGGAGGTTCAAGTGTCAAGTGCCTGCTGACCAGCCCCAACGAATGCCGTTAAAGTTGCGGCCGGTCACGTAAGTGCGAGGACTTGTTGACGATGACAGGAACAGCTGAATATCTCAACCGCGGGGGGTAGAGGGGGTGGCTATATATGTATATATACAGGGGTAGGTTGCTGCTGGCCTGCTCATCTCAAGTGCGTGGCAATGACAGCCTTCCCTCTGCTGAAAGGAAGACCGCAGACAGGCGAACAACACTTGCCGCTTAATAGACACAAACACACACACAGACACATACACAAACACACACAGACACACTCATACAGACACACACATACAGTCATAGAAAACCACCATTTAAGCGTTCTAATGAAGCCATCGCGACCACTGCCTGTTGCATTATTAATGCCACCCCTCGCACTCTCCCTCCCAAATGGATTCACATAATCAGCTCGGCACTGCCCACTGCCACCTTCTCACTTCCCCATTTTAATTACACAGAGCCACGCCCCCTTTTGACAGTCGTCGTCAGCTGGCCGCAATTGTTGCTACAAATTGAAGTTTGATTGTGGCCGCCTGGCCATTAGCCAAACATGGTGTTGTAATGGCCCGATTGTCTGATTATCTGCCAAACTGAAACGGTGGTAATTTGTTTAAACTACAATCGGATTGTGGGTTACAAAGGCTGAAGGGGGGGTAGGATGGGGTAGATATTTAGATATTTAAAGGAATTATTTACACGCATAAAAGCTTAATTAATATACTATAAATAAACTGATTTCCTTAGAGATTTCTTTAAATATCTAAATATATTTTCCCATTCCTTTTTCTCTGTGCAGAATAAGGTCTCCTCCGAGTTGCCTCTTTTATGCGCCCAATGAGCCCCAGTTCAAGCCACTTCTGAGGCCAAGTACAATTACATCTTGGGCATGTCCTCCAGCCAGGACGAGCCAAACTGGGCCAACAAACAACTAGTGCAGCACACAATCCTGCGCTTGCCCTTTTGGCTTTGGGCCATATAATGAGCATATAGAATGTACTGTACTGTATCTGAGCCCCCATTTTTGATGTGTGTGTGTGTGCTGGCTCATTTCGCTGTCCGGAAATGTTTTTGGCCAGCCCGGCGAGAGCTCTTCAGAGCCCTGGGCGCGGTTAGAGGATCCGCTGCTGTAAATTTATGAAACCAAAAGCTCCGGCACACATTTTCAGCATACGCTGGGGATGGGGAGTGGAAAATGATGCCAGAAGGTAACAACTGCCACGTGCTGCTTGCTGACCGGGTTCGCTTTAAGTTGGGGGGTTTTTTTTGGGAGGGGGGGAGTGGAGGAGGCGGAAATCCGATTTTGAAGCTCAAAAGCATGCACGCACACGCGTATCAAACATTTGAGTTTCTACTTGGCGGGGAATACTCTCTCTTCCTCAAAAATATGAGGAAATAATGAAAGAGAAAAAAATATAATAAAATCGAATTTATATTGTCGTGTAGACTTGGAAATTCCCACGATTTATTGCCAAATTTATTAATATTTTAAATGCCTTAAAGGCCTTTCTTTCTTAGTAAATTAATTAAATAATATTGTAAAATCAATACCCTTTCCCAAATATAGTTATAAGCCAAGTAAGGTCAAGATAAGGCCCTCTTATAGGTTTACATGGATTTACATGGACTTACACGGATTTATTTATTAATTAATATTTATTTAAATGATTATTTATTTATTTATTAATTTATATATTAATATTGACCATAAATGGTTGATAAATGTCCTTGCAATACAAGAAGTTAGGCATATGGCAAGAACCCTCAAATTAGTTAGTAATATTATACAACTAGTATACTAATACTCCCAATAATACACAGGAAACATGCATAAATATTTCCTACAATTAATTATTAGTTACGAAAGTCTACCTAAAACTCCCTGACTTTCACTGTTATGCCCCCGAGATATACCCCCAAAACGCACACAACAAAAAAACTGGGTGAAAAAAAGAAAATATGGCGGCACCAGCGGAAGCCGCAATAACGAAAACCGGAAGCCATCGTCAAGGACGCTGACGCTATTGCCGACGCTGACGCTGACGTTTGAGATCACGACTAAGCGCATATAATTGAACACTTGTCAGGGGCACACGAGCTGCGTATGGCCAATATTCCGAAACAGGCAATCAAAATCTCATACAACAGTGGAGAGTGGAAAATTTTCCTGTTTTTTTTTACCGCCCAGTGCCATCAAAACACAATCAAAAATAAAATCGAATATGACTTGCGGTTTATGCCAGAGAACAAGAGCTGTTACAGCAGTAAAAAAATGAAAGAAAAACTCAAGCTAAATGGTTTTTCTGCAGGCCCTAGGGGTGATTTTCTAATTCTCCATTTTCCACTTGCCACTTCCCCCTCTCTCTCCATCTCTCTCTCTCTCTCTGTTCACTTGGCAATTTTCACTTCGACCTCTGTGTGTGAAAATTCTTGGCTTTTGGCTTCTCCGGCTGCCTAATTGCTGTGGCTTGTTGCGCAAAATGCCCTTCGTACACTTTGGCATTATTTTTGTGCGAAATTTCTGTTAGTTCGTTTCCGTGGTTCCTCGTTTTTGGCGCCTCTCGAAACTTTTCTCGCCACAATTCTCTCCTTGGTTTCATTTCGCTGATGAGCGGCAGGCACTCTCCCTTGCCCTTACCCTGGCGCCTCCTGTGTCCAGGAGTAATGCCAATGCCAAGTAACTCCATTCAATTAGCCCGGGTAATTCGTCGAAACTTTGGATGGACAGCTGCCGCTCATTGATTTGGGTCTCCGGGCAACAATGGTGAAGATGCCAGGAAGATTGAAGGGCATTAGGAAACACGTCTTCGATTTTGACACATATGCTTATCGGTTGCCCGGGAGGGGCAGTGCTTTTCCACATTTTCCCCAACCACTTTTCCATCGCAACGGATCTTAAAAGCTTTTGCTACTGCCAAAAACATCTTCATCTTGTTTTCTTTGTTTGTTTCATATTTTTCGCCTTGTTCTTTATGACGGAATGCCTCGAGTTCTGTTCCACTTAATGCAATAAGAGTTTGGTTGCACAGCGAGAAATTTTTATAGTTTTTAGAGTCATAATTAACATGGTATATGGGTTTATGTATAAATGATTGTATAATTGTCATCATTCAGTGCTGAAATTGGAGGGGTTCTTAAAATAATGAGTATCTATTCAGAAAATCCTTAGTATATAATAAAAAATAGTTTTAGCAATTCTATTATTAGTTTCTTATTTGCTTTGGGTTCCAATAAATCCTTTAAAGATGTTAAAAAATATTTATTTACTTTTCCATCTGCAATAGATTTAAGTTTTGTAAATCTAAGTCTATCTTCTGTTATTATAATAATACATTTCCATCTCTCGGGCAGCAGCTCCTCAATTAAACTTTATTTAATACTTTATTCACTGTTTGTTTTAAATACTTTAAATATCTTTACTGTCCGCATTTATCCCTGAGACTTAAAAACAATATTTAAAGATTTTAAATTAAACTTTGCCCTGCGATACATTTTTTTGTATTTGTTCTCTCCTGACTTGGCATTGTGTTCGCTGGTATTTGCTCATTGATTTCACGCTCGCTTTGCAAGTGTGTAAAGTGTGTGCGGAGTGTGTGCGCGCTATCTGTATAGTGTGTGTATATGCTGTGTGGGTGGTGGCACAAGAGTCAACAGGGTGCAGAGTGTCAACGCTTTGGCTGGCGCCTCTCTCAAATATTTGCCAAGTTAAGGCGGCCCCCGAAAGTCGGCGCCCCAACATGAGCGAATTTTGTAATTAAGCATTCACAAAACGCTTTGGCCCTGACGCTGGCTGCGGATGCGGATGTAAGTGGTGAAGGGATCGCCCACAAACACGTCAACGGCTGTCCGTCACTTGACAATCAGGCAGCCGCAGCGGAAAAACGGAAAAGCGGAGGACACAACTGCATATTTTAGGGGAAAATCCGTAAGTCCCCCCCCCAGGGCACAGTCACAGAAAGGCCAACACTTTGGCTGGTTTGTAGTCATATATAGCCTTTTTCAAGGAAAAGGACTTAAATCCTAGACTTTAAGTTAAATATATAAATAATATATGAGGTCAGAAGTTGAATATAATATTTACATTTATTTATTTACAATTTATTTACACTAATTTACAAACCCATAGCTAACAACCTCTTTTAAGTTATACATTTTCTAAAGAAATTAAATGTTTTAAATATTTTAAACGTTCTCTAGAATAATTAAAATAATGTAACTTAATATTTAATATACTAAGAATTTACCTTAAAATAACAACATATACATTAAGAGACACTGAATTAAATTTATTTATATTAAGCCACCCTAAAGCTGCCTCCTACAATTAGCTCTAGTTTATAATTCTAAGCAAACAGTTGGCAAATAAATAAATAAATAAATGCCCTAATTTATGTATATATTGTGGCCTGACTTGCTGACATCACTATGATACCAAGGTATCTATCTGCCTTAGGTCAAGGTAATTGCAATGTTTAGGCCACAGCTCGAGTTTGCAGCCAACTTTCCCCGGCTATTGTTTGGTATTATTTTGCACTGATTAGTTTCCTGTGCCAGGCCTTTTGTGTTGATGTTTTTCAGGTATTTTAGGTTAATTAAAATGGTTGACAATGGCAGCCACAGCCACTGTGTTATACATAATTACCGCCTGCGGTGGGATCTCAATTATTTATCTTAATTGAAGTCGGCTTTTTTATGCAACTATGTGTGGCGCACTAAAAAGCCACTTATCGCTGGGAATTACCTAATAAAACTTATATTTGATTCATAAACTGTTCGGGGGAGGCGGCGCTTCCCTGCCAATTGATATAACAATCTGCGTTAATTGAATGAATTTATTTTGATTAAGTTCTGGTTTTTTAGTAGCCCACATAGGCCTAGTTTGTGACTTCCACAGGCCACTTATCGTTGGGATAAGTGCCTAATAAAACGTGCATTTAATTGATAAACAGCCATTATGAATGGCAAAGGCACTCATTCAATTAATATTTCAAGCGTAGTTTCATTCATGGAAATGATGATTTTATCTGGAAACGTGAGGGCGGTTTATATGGGCATATAAATCGCTGGGAAATGCCCTAATAAAAATTGTATTGATTGACAAACTTTTGTAAAAATCTGTCGCTAATGGAGCTTCCATATTCTTATTAATATTTCAATCTGCGATAATTGAAATTGCACAGCGCAATGTGCCATGTGGCAAGTGTCACGCCATTTACTTCGATTATATCATCATTTGGCGCCGATTTTCCACCCAACCCCCCGCCCGGAAAAGCCTATCCTAACGAAGGCATATGGCATAATGCCGGATCAGCGATTCATTTCAATTTAGCAGCTCTCTCTTACTCGTGCTGGCACTTTTTTAATTTGTTTGCCCATGGCCCGTGCTCGGGACATGATATTAATCTGCCGGGCTTATCGGACTTGTTTATTGTTCAGTCTATATAGTCCATATAGGCTGTGAATATATTCTGTAGTCTCTGTAGTCTGGGCCCATCGGTGGTTTATTACAGTGAAATTGTGAAATTCAACCTGCCATCGGCAATCGGCAGTTGATTAGCAGCATAAGCCCCGGGGCTCTGCAACGATTATTCCCTTTGTCCCCCTTGTCTCCTACCTCCCTTTGTTTGCCCTATAAAATATTAATAAATTATGGCAGCGATAAATAGAATTTCTCGCACCTTCATTGCTATGAATGGCATGTTATTTTTGGGCCAGCTTGTTTATTGACTGAATGCAGCTGGCTAATATCAACCAGGTGCTTACAATGGCACTATTTATTCGTGAAACACATTAAAATGTGTTAGAAAAATAATGTTCTAATTTTGAAGAGAGCTTACCGACTAGAAACTATTAATAGGTTTACCTGATTTATACATTTATGAGCTGTTTATTAACTTTTGATTGATATAATGATATATATTAATAATTAGTTTCTTTTATTAAACTCTTGAAGGAAAAATAATATTATTTTTTAATTTAATGTCTTGTCTTTAACATAGTAAGCAATTTCATTACAAATCTGTGACAATAAACTCATAATTTATTCTTTATAAATATTTGCAATTAGCCTAATTTGATTTCAGGAAGATAACCAAAGAAAGGACACCATATTCAGCCGTGTTTACTCGCCTTTTTTACTGTTTTTTTGCCCTTGCTGAACTGATGCCTGAACTCCCAAAAATGTTGCAAATATTTGAACAACAAAAACAAACAAAAAAAAAAAACATTAAATCAATGCCAAAAATACCATTAGTTGAATTGATTAAATTAAAAGTTCAACGCAGCGACCTTAAGCTTTAAATTCGCACAATTCTGTAATTGGATTATCGGAAGCGTTCAGACTAATTCCAGAGCTTAGTGTGAGTGTATTGATTGATTATTTAAATTGTAAAAATTAGAGGCATTTTAGCAAGTAAGCTAATTAGAGTTAATTTCATTAAGCCCTCACCTAAATAAATGCTTGAAAACTCATGTAGCTATGTAGTTCTCTCCTTTCCCTACTTTAAACATTTTTAATTAGCTTAATTTTATGATGCGACAACCATAAACACTTGAGTAATTTTATCGGGTTTATGGGCTATTAATTTCCGCATTAAAATGCTCGCGGGTAATCCTCGGCTACTACATACTACTATGCGGTGGCGAGCAGTCTATAATAATTGCATTTGTTGCAAAGCAATCAACTTCCGCAGCAGTTGCTGCGTCCATAAATTGAATTTAGCCAAAGACAAAACCAAGTTGGCTGCGAATTTATAGACCCAGCTTATCGCAGCTCCACAATCGACAGACTCGCTGAGTTTATAGATTTTCCAGCTCCCCAATGCCGGCTGTCCAGGGCATTGAGGAAAATAATATCCGTTGCTGCCGAAATAAACCTAACAAGCAAAGAAAAATTGTACAAATAAAGAAAAATAAAAAAGCAAGAAAGAAAAGGGGCAACGGAAAACGGAGAAATTCGAGTGCAAGGATACCCTTCAAGCCCCAAACGTATTTCCCAAATAAAATCTCCTGTTGCATGTCCCGAATCCCGAACAACAATTCCGCCATCGATACAAATCCATGGCACTTGTGGTGAGCACGTCCTCATGTCGCCATGGCGAGGACATGACAGGCAATCCACCCAAAAGGAGCTCCGACAATAGGAGACTCCGGGCACAGTCTGCTCAATATTATTTTTCAATTTATTATCGAGTACCTGCTGCCGCTGCCGCTGCTGCTGCTGCTGCTTCGCGGTTCGGCGGTTTTTATTTGCCAGCATTTTGCTTTCTATTAAAGCGCCATCAATTTGGCGGACAAGCCGTCAGCTAACAACATTTAGTGTTCGGCCAAGGGCGAAAAAAAACGGGGGGAAAAAAACAAAAATAATGGCGTTAACTGAATTTCCAGACGCCTTTTCGGGCGAGACAGCGAAAGAAAAAAAATGGTTTCATAGTCAAACATTTTAACTGCTATGTCATAATAAAATTAAATGACTTGCTCGCAACCAGCCCGGCAGCTGCTTGCTGGCCATAGACAATTGTTTGCTTTGGCTTTTGTTACACCAAAATTATGCATAAATATCGTCAGCAGTTTTGGCTTAATTTGCTAAAAATTTAAAAGGAGATTGACAGTAAAAAACAAACCCCTTCCCCTTAAGGAACTCTTCAGTTTTATTTAAAGATAATTCCCCTTATATTTATGGAGCCATTAAGCGTAAGTGAAACCCATTCAAGTTACAACATTTAAAGAACTCAACAGAACACACACACACACAGTCTGCGCTGAGCGGAATGTTTCCCAGGCATTTTTCATTAATTTGAGTACGAAAAAAAAGAAAAGTTGTTCCCCAGAAATTACCAAGAAATGTACATAGGACTCGCAATTAAAAAGTCTCGGCCCAAACTTTGTTCTCGAACAAGAAAAAAGGGCGGGCAATACCTTTCGGCGGCAGCCGGGGGCTGTTCAATACTTTACAGAAAAATACGAGCATCTGGCCGGGTAACTTTTCATTTTCGCATCACGCCCCCTGGGGGAGCAAGTCATAATGCTCCGGTTCACCTTCGGCTGATCCCGATCCCGGGGAGTCAGCGGGAGTGGGTGGGAGTCGGGGCATTAGGATCCATTCCACGCTCCATTTAACTCCGGGCCACTGCCGTGCCGTACATACTAATACACACTAATCAATGGGGGGTGTTGCTGTTCGATTGTGTGTGTGTGTGGGTTGTGCGGGATAATGTTAATTTTCTGCTGCATACCTGTGGGTGGTGATACCCAGCCAAGGGCGCGTGTGTGCGAATAATATTCATTAGAAAATTACACAAATTTTTTACGTTAACGCCATTTATATATTTGGGGCATATACACTGAGCAAATACTCGGGTCATCGCTTGATTTAAGTAAAATGTTCAAGAAAATAGGTAACAGATGTAAAAAGAAATAATCATTTAAATAAAGTGCTGAGAGAAGCAAATTGAGCAGCAGCACAGCGACGGTGCTTTGATTTGTTATATTGCATATTGCACATACTTTCGGGGGTTTCTAATTAACGGACCGGTAATTGGTAATAGCATACTTTTAGGTGGTTCTAAATATGTTAACAGAGGTACTGCTAATAACATACTGCTTGTGGCAGCAGCAGCAGAGCGACGATGCGC
>JAEIIU010052161.1:0-16577 GCA_018874675.1 Drosophila baimaii
AAGATTATTGGGATAAATATTTCATTAACTAAACTATAACAATTTTCAGATTTATCTAAAAATGAATATATAGAAATAAGTAAATAAAGAAAGAAAGGACTTTGGAACTTCACCACTCTTAAAATATACATTCAGCATACCTTAAAAATATTTAAAGGTTGGTGTGCCTATTAAAATAAATAAATTTATTAAGTTTCTCTTCAGAAATAAATTTGTAAACTATATAAAAGACTCTAATATTCACAGAAAAATTTAATTGCTTTTTTTTCTTCAATTATTTAATCATTCAATGGCTTTCAGAATAATTATTTAATTACATAATTAAAGAAATAAAAGATACGTAGCCTCAATTAAATTGTAATCTAGCCCCATTTACCTTTATTTTTAAAACCCCTTTGCTATAATTTACGATTAACGTCACACGGTCGCCATCATTTCTGGCAATTGTGGCCCAAAATTAGACTCACATTAGAATTTATGGCCTCGCTGGGTTTTTTTGCTATGCAAATTAAGTGAGGGAACAGATTGTTTAGTGCCAAAAGCAGAAGAGGTAAGTGTGTATGGAATTGCAGCTACATTTGTCAGATTAGCGCACGGCAAGCTGACAATTAGCGGATACAACTTCCTTCCACACACACACACACACACACACACAGATGAGACAAGATTATTCCGGAGATCTTAAGGTGGGTGTGGAAAATTGTGATGGCGAATTTCCATCTCCGGCACTCGAGCACGTCGCGGGTACCTAAGGCCGAAAGCAAATTATGCAATGAAACTGGGCAACTTAATGAGGATGCTGCACTAACTAGGCACGTTTCGCAAAGTATCCGAGAGATACGGCAAGCCCACGCACACTTTGGTGGCCATTAAAACACTTTGGTGGCGTTTGCGTTGCGCGACATCCTCTCCATTTTTCTATTTCCGGCACAATTAGCAGACCAGGCGCCTTTGCATTTTCACCGCGCTGCCAGAAGCCGTAGCTTTTCCAGCTTTTCCAGCTTTCCCAGCCTTGCCTGCTTTTTTTCCCAGGCGTAACCAGATACTTTCAATTCAATTTGTCATAAAAACAAAAAAAAACAAGCAAGCAATTTGATATTTGTATCCAAAGTTAAATATTTGTCAAGTGTCCAAGTTTACGACAATGGGACACTTGCCGCAAACACGTGTACTTGTCAGGCCAAACAAAATTATTACAAGTTAATAAGGAAACCAACCCCCATTTTTCCTTGTTCCTTTCTTGTTTTTTATTTTCCTTCAACCTGTCAGATACTACCAACTCTTGTGGTCCGAGTTTTTGCAGAGTCCAGAGTTCTTTAACAATATTATGGCCACGAAAAATTGTGTGAAAAAAACGTGAAAAAACGAGGAAAAACGGAAAAACATTTTGGAGTGGACAGACAGCTTAGTCTGGGATTTCGATAATGGAATGAATGCCAAATATTTTGATGAGGGTGAGCTCTCTCGCTCCTCCACGCTTTCCAACCGCATTTTGACACATTCTCTTTTTGGTTGCTGCCGCCGCTGCTGCTGCTGCTCTCTTTTCGGAAATAAATTTTATAATAAAATTTATTATGTCTACTTCCCCGGCATCCCTGGCAGCTCCTGACTCCTGTTTAGCCGCTCACTTGCCTGTAACCTGATACGTTATCCACGGGATTTTTTCATCTGTCAATTTCTGGTTCTGGCGCTGCTCCTCCGGCTCTGGGGTTTTTTTTTTCTCCTGTCGCAACGCATTTGAGTTCAGTGCAAAAATCATTTACTTAATGCATATCCCAGGCGAGCTTATGGCCTGGTAGTCCTCCAGGAGTCGCAGCTGGGATCAGGGATATATGTATATCGGTTATTTACCGAAGGCATGAGAGAGAGAGCTCTCTATAATAAGCGATATTGATTGATAAATGAGTGGGGAAATTTGATTTTCGAATTTTTTTAGGGTGAAGCCTTTGAAGGATTGGGGTTGGAAGGAAAGTGAAATCATAGGTAAATGTTTTTAAAAAAGATTTGCATACCATTAAGTGATTATTTGTAATCTCTTTCGGATTTCTGATAGTTAGCGATTTTTAAAAGCTCTTATTTTAAGAACTTATTTTATAACCTTAAGCCTTTGGCAATTTAATTCCCTCTAAACATAAAATGTAGCTAAATGGGGTGTTGCTTATTTTATTTTAATAATATCATGAAGCTTACACATTTCTATTTACTTAATAATTAATTTAGAATGTTTATCCAGAGTTGGAGAAGTGTCATAGATTAATTTTCACCCTTATTTCCCATTTATTTGGATCATTTCTAACAGAATGCCCATTATTCGGGCACAGTCATGTCTACATTAATAATAATAATATCTGCAATAAGCCCTTTTCTCACTGGCCCCCCCTGAAATACCAGTTATCAATTTGCCAAACTAAGACGATAAATAATGAAGTTGTTAAACCCGCCGCGATTACCGCCTCTCGCATTTCCGACTACTACGCATACCTCATACATAACTAATTCGATTAGAATTAATGTCCTGCCTGCAGCATGACAATTCGAAATATTCACATTCACATTCACATCTACACTCACATCAAAAAGCGCCCAATCGGAAATGTGGCACCACCCACTCGAGCCACTCGAAGGGCCCAAAACCATCGCAAAAGGGCTGCTTACCGCATATAATGCCAATAATTGATAATTTATTATAATCACAGGCCCAAGTAGCGCGATGTGAGAAACTGTTCGGAGAGAAAAAACCGCAGAAGGTGAGGCGGAGGCCCAAGATTGGGAGGGTTAAAGAAAAGGACACTGAAAAGAAATTGTTTCTAAATATAAAAAGATAGAGATAATAGAGAGCATATAATCATCAAATAAATATTAATAAAAATAGTATAATACGTAAAGCCGAAATTCATCCAAATAAATATGAAACAATTATGTTATAGTGTTTAGAACGTTTTACGAAGTGCCCGGAATTACAACTTGAGAATTTTAAGCAGGAATTTTCAGAAACCCTACAATAATACTCTCAATGTAATATAAATTTAATGTTAAAGGGATCTACAAATACAGATTACAATTCAGGACATATCAGGAAATAAAATATTCTATTCCATGTCTAAGAATTACAACTTGAGAATTTAAAGCATGTACGAAATCAGAAATCGTTTAGAATAAAACATGTAAATATCATAATTATATTAAAATTTGATAAAAACTTCTTAAAAGCCAAATTAACCTTAAAGATATATCAAGAGTTCTCTGCTTGAATATTCTAATACAAACCAGAAATACTATCCTTCTTTTCTCACAGTGTAGGGCATTGGCTGGTTGACCGGGCAGCCTGTCAAATAATTGCATTTGCTCGAGTAATCCTTTAATGCTGATCCAAGTTGATGGCCGCCTCGAATCGAGTCGAGACCGCCTTATGGTGGCCGCAGGACATGGGCGGATACCCAACCCTCCGGAAAAGGGATTTTAATAGCGGGAAAAGGGGTGCTCGGGGGGTGTGTGTGTGTGTGCTCGTGTGCGGTGTTGGCTGCTGCGGTAGCCCAATTATTGTTGTTGCCACTGCCAAAGGGTTCGCCGTTTAGCCGGGAGCGAAATGCGTTTGATATTAACACATCTGTTCATTCATTCCACTTGAGCTGCCTGTGCTCTTTGCTTCCTGCAAGGACTCTGGTTCCTGGTCCTTGGGCTGGGTGTGTTGTTTGCACTGAGTGTTCCGGGATCGAGACAAACTGTTTGCGGAAGCTAATGGTGTGCACTTGTCCGTAATTACCCCTGCGATTCTGGGATTCTGGGTGGTGTTTATACCCCTTGTTTAGTCCTTGTTCTCGCACCCATTGTTTTCCCGCTCCTTTATTTTGTTCTGTGTAATTCGCTATGTAACAACTTCTTGTTTTTTTTTTGTATTGTTTGCTTGTTTGTTTTCGTTTTCACGGCAAATCGGTTTTCGTGTAACTTGTAAACCGCATAAAAATTGTGCCTGAATAATTGTTATTATGAATAATTGTTATTATGTTTATTATTGTTCTTCGAAAATTATGGAAACAAATTTCGTCGCTTTGGGCGTTTGGGCTTGAGTAAATAAATTACTTGGAGTGGCTCGAAAGGGTCCTTCATGGGATCCGCCTGAGAGAGAGAGAGAGAGAGAGAGTGTGTTGATAAGGAGTGACATGTGCTTTGGGTAAATATATATTTGCAGATAAGGATATTTGTAGAGCGTGATTGTGGGAATAAATATATTAAAAGTGATGCATAACATTTTTGTAGGTGAATGTTTTGTATAAGAAAATATTTAAATTTTAATTTTTTAATCAAAAGTTTATACAAAATAAGAAATTACTAATTCCCAGAAAATATTATATTTTCAAATTATTTTATAATTCCCTTTTAAACTCTATTTCTATTTTATTATATTTGATACATTTTTTCTCAGTATACATACATATACATTTAATTAAAGCATGCTATGCTTCTTATCAAGCGTCTTATAACAATAAAGTTTATTACTGTTTGTTTTAAAGTAGGCAGTCGTAAATAAACAATAACCAACGATAAAGCCGCTAATTAAATATAATATATCATATTTATTTGTATTTGTACAACGTTTTCAGCTACGTTTTTCTGCATAAATAGTGGCTAGGTCATCTAAATTCTAAACAGTCTTCTTAAATCGCTCGCCATGCGCACTGGAATATTAATATTATTGGGGCTAATTTCCCTTTCGTTGGCCTATAAAATAATACCTACCTTAATAGATGGTGAGATTGTCATTGATTCCCAACAAAAAGTGTCTACCACCCATTAGGAGTGCCTTCATTTCTAAATGAGCCTACCTCGTCCTTTAGCAGGATAGGCAATGATTATTACTATATAGAAAGTAATAATCCAAAGAATTGGTATGCTGCCTCTGAATCGTGTCGCCAGATGGGCGCCTTTGAAAGCTTAGAGGAATTGAATTTGATTACTAATTATCTGAATGATACCGACATTAATACCAAATACTGGACCTCGGGCTTTAGTTTGGCCGATGGAAAAACTCATGTTTGGTTCTCCAATGGCCAGCCCCTCGATTTGGATATTTGGCTGCCCGGTGAATCTAACAACGGGCAGGGATCGGAGTTTTGCGATGATATGAGAAGAAATCTACAGACCTCTCAGAACTGGGGACTGAACGATAGATATTGCACAGTGGAGATTCCCTATATTTGCAAGGCACAGCGGGCACAGACAGCAGCTTTCGTGGTCTGGTAAATAAATAAATAAAATGATTAGAAATCATTTCAATAAATTAAAAGAACATGATTTTGTTCTACTTACTGCTGTATTATCTTAACAAAGAACAAGTCGGAGGTTTGAATGTCATGCTGTTTTTAGTCATGGTCAAAATTTACAAGCAGTTTCCTTTTGCTGATCAAATTAAATAGCATAATAAAGTACAATATCTGCCTGGTAGAATATTTATCATTATCACATTTAATTTAAATATTTTAGATGAGTTTATATATTTATTCTATACATAAATTATACATAAAACAGTCTGATATAATATACCCAACGACACAAATATCGCGCTCAATATTATATTATAAGTATATATCATAATGTTTGATTTACGGAAATATAAAATATTAAAAAATATTGAATACTTAATATATTTCACGTTATTTACAGATTATATTTAAAATACATTTAAAACTATATTTGATACCCTCTATAACGTTATTTTCAACAATGATACATAGTTTTAACTAAGTTTATGCTTTTCTTGGCACAGTTTCAATATATTAAATTAGGATATCGATTTACCGCACACACATATCGATTTAAATATCGATCTTTGCATCAAATATTAAAACAGTATCGATATATGAATATTCTTTGCCATCCATGGTACGAATATAAATATATCAATTTAAACAAATATTAATTTTTAACAATAATTCAAATAAGTGTCTTAAAGTTAAATAATAATAATTTAAAATATGAACAACTATACAGAAAACAATTTAAGGATTTCCCTCTTTCACAACGTTTTTCTAATTACCAATTTCCCCTAAAAGTATGCCTCGCCCAGTGACAAGTATTAAATGCAAATATTAAATACGACAAATAATTTATTAAATCTGAAATAACAAATTGAAAATCCCCCCACAAAAAAACAAAACAAAATAATACAAAGAAACATAGAAAGGACCCTTTGCATATTTCAGTATGTCCTTTTGGCCTCTCTCCTCCATTTTGAAAAGTAATTCCAAGACAAGCAGCACCAAGCAATCAAGGAACTAAACCAAGCGAATTGAATAAATAAGAAACACGTTAAAATGTGTTTCTGGGTGTGTGTGTGTGTGTTTTGGTAATAAAACAAAGCAAAATTGTGCATGAAATTATGATTGAAAGAGAGGGAGATGGCTGCAGCAGCCACAGCAGGAGAGAAAGAGAAAGCCACACACACACACACAATTGTTTTTCATTATTCAATTTTTGTCATAAGCCAGAAGGAGAAGGAGCCACTTTTATCGTTGGCCCTGTCCTTTATATCCATCTCTCTTCGCCTCTGTCTCTTTCACTCATTCAGCAACCCCTTGGGGCATGCACACACACAGCACATACACCTACAGTGAGGAAAAAGTTTGGGCCCCAGCCATATTTTATTGGTAATGTGCTTATGGCATAAATATTGTATTAAGTAAACTGGTGGGCGTCACCACCACCATTCGGAAAAAAACGAGGGGAAAACGAGAGGAAAACGAGGGAAAGTTCAGACCTTCCACCTCCCCCCTGTAGTGGGTGGGTTGGTGGGTGTAGCCTTTTGGGGGTTGGATTGTGCGCAATTTATTGTTTGGATAAAGGAGCAGGGAGCAGGAGCAGGAGCAGGGGCAGGAGCAGGAGCGGGAGCAGGAAGCAGGAGCAAGGAGCAGGAAGCTCTGGGGCAACATGGCGGCGGCCATGGAGCCAGGAAAAGGAGAATGCTGCCCTTGGGCTGAAATTGTTTTATGCTTCTCCCGCTGCTGCTGTTATGATTACAACAATTGGGAGCCAACAAATGCCAACTTTTGGCACAAATGTCTAATTTGAATTTTGATTAGGAAATTTACTTACACACACACAGGCACACACACTCAGAGAAACACACACACACATACTCTCAGAGAGCACAAGATGGCGCCGAAAATCCCATTAGAGGGCGCTCTAAGCTCGGGGAATCAACGCAAAACCGGAAACTAAAAGCAAACGAAAGGAAAGGAAGTAAAGGGAAAATTCAGAGGGGGGAAAATATATAGAGNGGGTGGTCGAAAGTGGGAGTTATAAAAGGAAACACGCGCGCATAAGCAAGCAATCCGAAAGGATGTGTCTAAGGAATGCCAAGGCTGACATTGTCTTGATTGAGCCTCATTAGGGCCAGGCAGCAGTCATGTGTGAGTTCTCAGTCCCCCCCTTTTGGCCACGTTACACCCACCCTTGTTAGCCCCCTTCGAGAGCCCCCAATTTAGGCGCTGATTACAGGCCAAAATTTGTTTTGTCTTCCTTTTTGGCGAAAATTGAAAATCCGATTTTGTTTGTTTATGCGTATATATACTCGTATCTCTTAGATTGCCTGGAAAGACAAAAGGGAGCCAGGAAGAGGAGTGTATATATTTAGATTGTTAAAGTTTGTTGAGGTGGAAAATTTCGTTTATTGTCTGGCCCTGGCCACAATTTTCCCCAACTCTCTCTCACTTCCTCTCTCTCCCTCTGCCTCTCAGGGAAAGTTTTTCAATTTCCCATTGGCCGGGAGCGGGAGTCAACAGGCACAAAAACTTGGCTCGTGGCGTAAATAATAATAGAGACATGTGGCCATATCAAGGCAATTTTCGCCAAAAACTTTCTCAATTTCATTCTGGCTTTCCCATCCACATCCCATCCGCAGGTCTGGTTCCAGAACCGCAGGGCCAAGTGGCGCAAGGCGGAGCGACTCAAGGATGAGCAGCGCAAGCGGGAGAATGGCGAGAGCACCAGCTCCTTGGACAAGGTAAGGGGGATTACCCAGAAAATACTGAAAAAAAATATAAATAAATTACATTTAAATGCATAAATAATTTAAAATAATTAACCTCCAGCTCCACGACTCCCGCGAATCCTCGCCAGACATCACGGGCGAAATAGACGACGACATGGATGAGCTGCCGCCACGCCAGCGTTCGCACAGTCCCCTGCTGGCCAACGGTAGCTCCCTGGAGCAGCAGCAGCAGCAGCAGCATCACTCCCTAGCCCACGCCCACTCGCATTCCCTTTCCCACTCACGCAGTCCTGGCGGCGGCATGCACCTGCAGGATTCCAGCGATAATGAACGCCCGTTGTCCTCCAATCAGCTGACCAACACACCGCACTCTGCCTCCCAGTCGCTGGGCTCCATTAGTGCCGGTTCCCCGTCGCCATCGGGTCTCAGGGATCGCGAGCGGGATCACACGCCACTCGCCAGCGGTGGGGGCGGCTTAGCCGGTCAAGGTGGAGCCAGCAGCCCCTCAAATTCGCGCAACACCGACTCACCCATCGAGGTGGGTGGACCCATGTCACTGACCACCGGCTCTCGGATGCCGGCTACCACCTCCTCGAACAATTCGGCCTCGTCCACGCCGACGCCCACCACGCCGCATGCTCCGCAATTGCCGCAGATGCCACACTCCTCGGCAGCGGCGGCGGCGGCCTTTGGGAGCCACATCTTCGGCAGCTTTGGTGGGGGCGGAGGTGGTGCCAGCGATAGGTGAGTCGATTTTTAAAATTATTTTAAATACATTATAAAACATTTTTTGATTAAAAAATGATTTTATTTATAATATAAAATATAGAGTATAGTATAAGTATAATTAGCTACTTCCTCGGCATTACAAAACGGTTTGTGGATATTCATTTGTATAGTTCTAGAAATAATTAAAAGCTATCTATTGTGTTTCTTCTAGATCATGAAAAATATGCTTTATTGATAGCAGACTTAAGAATCCCATTCTGACATACATAGTATTTTTCTATATTTATATAAATTCCATTGCATAATCTCAGCCAACTGTTAGGTACTTAACTTATTTATATATACTATAAAGTATTATTTACTGGGAGAAGCTGCTAGATAAGAATGAGCTTCTGGTGTTCAGAGCTTCAGGTTTCCAAGATTAGCTCAAAAGTTCTAATCCAATCTGATGGGTATAAATTCTTGACGCACCTGCTGTTTCAGCTTCAGTTTATATATTTGACTTTGCCAAGCTTAAAAGTTAGAAACATAAAAAATTCACCATGAAGTTAATAATTTTCCTGGTTGTATTGGCTGCCTTTTTGGCCAGTTCCTGGGCTCTGAAAAATGGTTTGTCATATTTCAAGGACTTTCTTGTATATTTTGTAAGCTAAATTGGGTTTATGGATAATTATAGAAATCTGCGGACAACCTCATGCCCGCAATGGTGATGGTAAAATCTCCTGTGATGCTTTTATGCCCAGTTGGACATATGATTCCTCGGCCAATAAGTGCTATGAGTTCATCTACGGCGGCTGCCATGGCAATGCGAATCGTTTCGACACTAAAGAGATTTGCGAAGACAAGTGCTTGGAATAAAATAATAAATGTTAAATGAGAAATAAAGCTGCCTTTGTGAGCCAAATGTAATAAGAATATAATTTAAATTACTACAATTATGTTAGTTTTTTCTGAAACCAAAATAATTTCAATTATTTCAATCTTGTCAGGGGACTTTGACCCTTTTTCCTGACTCTATTTCGAAATTAAATTCTTTTATTATGTATTTCTATTGCCTATTTAACCCAAGGTTTCAATTGCTTTTCAGTGATAAGCTCAAAACGTTCAGTACAATCCGTTTGGTATAAATTACACCACACTGATATGTTCCAGCTTTAGTTTACTTTTTACTCTGCCAGCCGAAAGTTCTTTAAAAAATAAATTTTAGAATGAAGCTTCTAATTTTTGTGGCTGTTCTGGCTGCTTTTGTGACCACTTCCTTGGCTTTGAAAAATGGTCTGTGTTAATTTTCTCAATCTTCCTTCCATTATCCTTTTCTAAATTCAGTTTATTTGAAAAAAAATGTATAGAAATCTGTGGCCTGACACATTCCTTTGATGGCAATGGTAAAATCTCTTGTGAAGCATATATCCCAAGTTGGACATATGATTCGGAGAATAAGACGTGCATTGAATTTATCTTTGGAGGCTGCGGTGGAAATGAGAATCGTTTTCGTTCGAAGAAGGATTGTGAAGAAAAGTGTTTAGAATAAAATGTAATAATGTGAAAGAAAAAATATATAAACTGTTTTTGAAATACGTAACTATGTAAGGTATTGGTAAGGGAAATATAGAAAAAAAGAGTAAAGGCTGCATTTTACGGACTCCAAAATGTATTAAAATGCTTAAACAACATCAATTGAAAAATATTTAGTATATTTCAAGATTTTATTTTAAATCGTAAATCCATCTGTGTCTTTTTATAAGAAATCTGAGCTTTATCTTTTTCATAATTTGGTAACCTAAATTAAATAAGCAAATAAATTAAATTACTAGAAAAAACAAAGCTTCTTGATCAAAAATCATTTCCAAAACACTATCGCATGTGCCATTTATCAAGAGGACACCCAAATACACATATATCCTTCACGACAGAGACAATGGCGGGAGTTCCGCCAGCCTCTAATGATTGGACACTGGTCGCCCCATCGAGAGCACGTGTCCGCCATATCGTCGATGGGCTGGCATCATTAGCTGGGATCGGGGATTGGAAGGAAGAGAAAAAAAGAAGGGAGCAGACACTGCTCTCTTAATGTTTCCGCTGGCGCACACGACATCCGCTGACCGGAAGTGCGCCAATGGAATTTAAACGGTTTCCATCCAAAACATTAAGTAGAACGCCTTCCGCTGCGCACGCCTGTTCAATAACCCGTGAGTCGGTAGGAAAATCTGTCCAAAATGGGCTAAAGAAAATCAAGAGATGAGCACCGCAGGAGTCAATGGGATAAAAGAGCACTTAAAAAAATATTTGTCACTTGAAAATATGGGGAAAATAATGAAGGGTTTCTTTTATTTGTGAAATTCGGAGATAAGTTATTATAAGGAGAATATATATTTGGATTTAGTTAAATTATAAATAGGCTAAATATAGAGAAAATATATATGGAAATCTCTTTAATACTTTACATCAGATATTTTGTTTAAGATCCTTGATTAGTACCTTACAAAGCCCTGTAGAAATTATTTAAAATTATACTTTAATTTTGTTAACTTATGTACCTTTCGCTAAAAATGTTCTAGAAATAATGCCTATATATTAAAAAGGTTTTAATTAATAATAATCAAAAAAGTAACTTTTCTATTATATAAATGTTTGCTTTTGTTTGGTTTTTAATCACTAGTTAATTTACTTATTTCTTTACCTGCATTTCCCTCAGTGAAAGCCGTGCAAAGCGTTGAAAAATAAGGGATCAGGATAGTCAAGGACTCGCCCTGCACAGGCGTCCAGTCATCTAATGTCATTACTGCTCTCATTGCGGTCATTGTCTGGCTGGCAGCTCCACCATCCTTCCCCCTTCTCAAAAATTACCCCCGCAATCAAGGGCTAATTTAGTCATCGTCACCATAGAAAAAAAACAGATATAGAAAGAAGTAAAATCAAGGGAATATATATACAACCGAGAGGAGAGACAACGAAAAAGAGACGACTACAGTGGCACTGCCCACTTAGGGGTGGCACTTTGTCGCAATCTCTCGCTTTGTCGGATTTGTGTAAATATTTGCTCGTGGAAACTGGCACCCGGGGGGTGGCTTCGCCTTTATTTTATTTTATTTTCCTGCCAGTTGTGTTGATGACAAAATGCGACACTTGCCATAAATTTTATTGTTTGTTTGTCTAATTCCTTTTGTGGAAGTGGAAGCTTAATGACACGCAGGCAATTAGCAGATCGTTTGGGTTTATAATCGCTGGGACCTCGCCTCGAAGGGTGGCCACAGTGCCGACATGGATATGCCCGCCCCAGCAGTAGTTGTAGTAATTGGCTTATTTCCAAATGAACTTGTATATTTCACTTACCAGTTACGATTAATTCGTATTTTATATATAAGAAATGGAAGAATTGATGGTAATAAATGGGGTTTCTGGGGATGTTAGTATGCATAATAACTTTAGTATTAACTGGTTTATAATATTTTATGTAGAGCAAAATTCAGGCAGGCCTTCTGTGTAATTAATATTTTATGAATAGAAATATTCGGATAGGTTTTAGATATTTTCTTAGCTTTATTAAGTATGCCGTCCTTATTTTTATATTTTAATCATCAAATCATGAAGATCTTACTCTGTTTTCTTTAATTATAATATATATATTTTACATATCTTAATGCTTTAGTGTTTATTTGTATTTTATTTCTTGCCTTTCCCTATATTTTATTTTATTTATATAACTATTTATGAAAGGATACTTATTATATTTTAATTTTTTAGACTTTAGAAAAATGTTAATTTATTTCCACTTAAATGTTTCAATAAATTTTCAAGTTCCTTTAGCAAAATCAAAAAGAATCATATTTTTAACAACCTCAAAAACAAATCCATTGCCTTATACATCTCATTTATGCCTTATTATTACCTCATAAGATATTCCTTCATTTCGAATTCATAGAGATTATTAACTCTGCTATTCCATTTGCTACTCTGATTTGAAATTCAAAAAAACAGTCCTGGCCACAAGGCCATAAAAAAACCAGCTACTTGAAAATTAAATTGGGCGTAAACGAGGGTGTTTTGTTGTGTCGTTTGTCGTTTTTTTTCTAAGGACGAGACCATATGCCGCCACTACACCACAACCATCCATCCACCCATCCACTGAGAACGCTCTTTTTTAAGGACTCGCCCGGTATTATTATATATACATACATACATATATATTCCAGTGGGCGGTCTCATCATCGTCAGCCGGCAAAGAGGCCATGGGAGGGCGAGGATAAAGGACTCGGCGGTACTCCAGGGGCTCACATGCCAACGCGCCGGGACAACACATATTACACCACAATAATATACAAAAAATAGACGGGGAATCCGGCAGAGACATAATGGCAGGGAATCGGAATCGCAATCGGAATAGGAATCAGAATCAGGTCCAAGGACCCAGGGCAGGGACGACATCCCACTGGGCGGACACCGGGGCACGCGTTTGCTGCTGCTGAATCATGGTCCTGGAAACCCCGCTGTTTGCTGTTGTAACGGTTGACCAAATCAATTGCAAATTTCGAGCACTCAGAATTTTGTGTCCTCCTTGCCTTGCCTGTGCGATATTGTTATTCAAATTCCCTCGGAACGGATGTCCTTGCTAGCATCTTGATCTGAACTGAAGCGTTTCATCGCAAGCATTTATCATCGCATTAGTCAGGCACTCAGAGAGATGGCTGGGATATCTGATTTTTCTGTCTCTTACATGACATATTTTATGCGAATATAAATAAATAATTATTGAGCACTAAATTCGCACTTGTCAGGGTCGCCAGGGAGTGACGCAAGAGGAGCGGCTCCTCCAGAGGAACGAGTTTATTTCGAGGCCAAATTATACGAATTATGCAACGAACCCCGAAAAAGTCAGTTAAGTGCAGTTTTTTATTGCAAACCCGATACTTAAGAAGGTGAAGAGGGAAAAAGGAAGGTAACACATATAGCAGAGAGTATTTTTTCATAAAAAAAATAACTGCTTCATACTTAAAGCTGGAAGAAATGATTTAAAAATGTATATTTCCTAATCAGGCAATTTAATAATAATTTAAGCAGGAAGCTCCTTTTTATCTGGGAAGGGTTTATATTTAACTGAAAGTGTATCTTATTTAAATAATTTGTTGTACTCATTTAAGAGAGATTCCCTTAAAAAATATTGCTTTAAATTATGTGAAATATATATCCCAACTTATTTCTTACGAATCAAAAATGCCAAAACCCCCTCATAAATATCACTTTTCACAAATGCTGCTGTTGGCTGGCTCGTCCCACAAACTAAAACCCATAATCATTCGCTGGAATAACTTTGCAGTTCAAAAATGTTAATTGAATACCCGTCGGCGGGCCCCAAAATCTCTCCACACCACTCCACTCCACACCACTCCGACTGCCGCAGATACAGATACTTTATGCGCAAATAACTAAATATGTATGCCCCGAAAATACCTGAACATAAGCAGCACCCACTTATGTACACACCGGTAATCAGGTGTGTGCGAGTGTATGAGTGTGTGTGTGTGTGTGAGCGCCCACGAATGCGAAATGCTTGAATAATAAATTAAGCAAATATTTTAATATTCATCATGCAATTAAAATAAGCTGCCTCCGCGCATTTTGCCCACCACCCCCCGCCCAGCTTTGCTTCGGCTAACTTTTCGGGTGGCAGCCTTAATATAATAAGCATTATGTGCAGGAGCAGGGGAAAAGCCAGTAAAAGTTTGCCAGTTTCGTGGAAAAAATATACGTTTTGCGGAAATTAAGTTTGACTTGTGTGTGTGTGAGCCAAAAGGCAGGAGCTGCAGGAGGGCCAAGAGAGAGAGCTAAGCCTGTGTAGGTGTTGATTGCTCGAGTTTAATTTGTTAGAATTGCGTAAAGCATTAAAATGTTTGCCCGACTAATTACACCCAGAAAGGGGCGAGGGGGGCCACAAGGAAATGGAAAGGGGGTGTAAAGGATTGGTGAAGCTGGAGTCTCTCCATGTGCATGTCACGCCCGGTGAAAACTTTATCCTCTCGCTAAATGCAATCTGTGAAAAGTGCGAAAATTTTAAGAAAAACTTTTGCGGCAAAACTCAAGGTGGAGCGCCCCCAAGATTTCAAGATTCCAAGATTGACATTGACTGACTGAGAGACCCACATACACACCCCGCATTTCTTTCTCCTCAGACGATGTCGGCCGCCTAGAGGAAAAGTTATGTACTAACTAACGAGCTCAACGACAACACTCGAGCTTGTGAATGTCTTAATTAGAGAGAGTGAGGAATGAATGGGGGGCTGGGCGGTGAGGGGGGTCTATGAGTATAGCAATTAAGGCGGCGGCAGTCGAGTGGGCGTGGGACATCACAACGCCTCTTATTCCCATTCCCTGGGGCACGCGGAAAAAAAGAACTGGCTTAAGAATAATTATTAATAAATATTTATATTTATAATATTATAATATAATATAATATAATTATAATATTATATATTATAATAATATATTTATAATATTTTATTAAAATTTATTTATTATTTTATTATCTCTAGATCTAGAATGTTTAAATTATTTTTTTAAGTCGTCTTATTCAAGATATTACTAATTTTAAGGCGAAATCTAGGGAACAATCTTTTAGAGCATACTTTTAGGCGCCTTTAACACTGATTTCAAACCACTAAACCGTTAATTTGTATATTTTGTATTTTTGTAATATCTTTTCAAATAATATTAGGTAATTATAATATTATAAAAAATAATTTTAAATATTATATTACATATGTATACATACATATGTATATGTATTTAGATATATACATATATGTACATAAATACATATTTTTTCACTTCTCCCAGTGCTGCAAATGTCGCCTAAAGCAATCATCATATTTTTGCCAGTCCCCAAAACACGAGCGAAAGAGACGGCCTTAGCTGGCGAGAAAGAGATGGAACCATAGTGGGAGAAAGGGTGGTATAGGGGTGAAAAAGAGTAAGAGATAGGGATAGAAAGAGAGAGAGAGAGAGGGTCTGTTCTAGAACGCGCAGCCCCAAGCTGTTGAGACTCGGGTCCGACGAGGCATCTCTATCTGTTGGATGTGCACATGCAAAATTTAATTACGACCAAAGGATGAGTGCTTAATTATACGCAAACATTTAAGTTTACTGCTTTTTTCGCCTCTAGAGAGGGGGGGGGGGAAGGGGGGTAGAGTTGGCCCACGAAGGGGGGGAGGTAGTTCGTCTGCACCCCAGTGTTTGCCTTCGTTGTGCCTGCCCGCCGCTATTTGAGTTTTCTCATCTCGTTTTTGCCGCTTGGACTTTTGCTTTTTTGGCTTCGAGCTTAATTAGGGGCCTGGAGTGAGTATATGTGGATATGGCAACCATTAGGCTTTCACTTAAAAACTGGGAAAGTGACTAATAGTGAACAGAAATAGAACATAATATATTTTATAAACAAATAAAAAAGGGGATGGAAAATAGGAATTATATGAATATTATTCTTAAATTATGAGAGATACTCCCTTGAGCCTACAGATTTTTCTATTATTAAGGATCTACTATTATCAATTAAATGTGTTAAAATATTAGGCATTTTTTTTAATTAAACTTTAATAAATAGTATAAGTAAGTATAATAATGACAAAACTTTACGTTTTTTCAAGAATAAATGCCTTCACTACTAAATATAAACTTATATATGGGCACGTCTCGCGTGTCGCACGCTACATTCGTACGATTTTGGAAATGAAAATGTTTTTTTTTGTTTGGTTTCTTAAATATATCTAGTAATATTTTGTATTCTGTATAAAGGTATTTAATTGTTCTTTCAATAGACATAAAATATAATTTCATTGCAGTAACATTTTGCGAGAAAATTGCTCCTAAAGTG